>JADWOT020000120.1:0-72000 GCA_036345935.2 Taenia hydatigena
ATGACCCATACATTGCTGTGGTTCTGCACACGTAGAAAAGGAGATGTGGGCAGGAAATCAGGGGTGAGGGTGAGGCACGGGCATAGCTGTGCGTCACACAGTGACTAAGCTTCTTTCCAATGAGGGTTGGCATTGCCCATCCACTGTACTACCTCCCACTTCCCCATCCTCATCGCCTCACACCCTATCATGCATGCCTGCCGCTGCTGCTACATACCAGTTAACTCATACACGGACACGAACCATCAACATGGACGGCGAGAACAGTTTGGCTTCACAGAAATACCACCCGAACTGTTCACGCCTTTGCGTGTGCAGACCTTTCTAGGCTAAGAAAGTTCCACCCAAAAGCCCTCTGGACTATCGTTGAAAAGGATCCACTTATCGGGAAACCGGACAACGATCCATTATTATGTTCCCCTTCTCTCAAATACGGATGCCTGATGCAATGCAAAAAATGGCTTTCTGTTCTCATGAATATGCACAGCAGAAGATCATTAGTAGAGCTACCCTCCCCCCGGCAACCCTTTCCCACTAACTCCCCTTCTTCCTTCCAGGGGAAGAAGAGGGATTAATACTAATGGCGCGGAATATGATTATTACTAGGGGGGGTAAGGCAGTCGACCAACTCACCAGACGGTGGTGCCGATCTGCCATTGACGCTTCGGAACAAATCGTCTGTGTTCGTCATTGTAAAATCGGTTACTGGAAGAGAGAAAAAACTCACCAACGGTGGACACAGCTGGTCCATTTCTTTTATGCAATCTGCACTGATTTATAGACCAGTGGCCCTAGATTGGGCTGAAGGGGCTACTTTATTGCAGATCTTGGTATAGTCGTGGTAGCAGGAGGAGTTGCTAATTATGACACAAGAGGTGACAAGCCCTATGACGGCCCTCTTACCACAGCGCCCTGAAGGACAACAGTATCAGCACTCCCAGCCGTGCAGGAGTACAGATAAACCGCTGAACTTGTTGTGCAAAGCGGATATTTAAAAAGGTCTCCCAAAGGTTAGCCAGGTCTCGTCTTCACAGGTCAATCCTCCACCGACCAAACGAAGCTCCATTAAGTCCTCTCGGTGCAGCATGGAATTCATTAGCCGCGAGGAGCGTTATAGGCCATATAAATGCTCCAGCTGCGGCCATCGTTCCAGCTGGAAATGGGGCATCAACACGCACATTAGAGTGCGGGCTTTTGGTCACGACTGGTGGACATCAGCACTTCGTATCGATGAACTGAATCCATTTTACGGCATTAGTTCCGGCTCCTGCCAACAGGACTGGGAGGGGTACATCACACCATATAGGCGCTCTTTCTGTGGCCACCGATACGAACTCCTCTACATCACTGCAAAATTTTTAAATAGCACTAACAATATTATTTTGCTACCGTAATAGCAACTGAAAGTAGGATCGAAGAAAGAACGTGAAAACAATGCACGATAGAAAATGGACGGTGATAATCTAAAGTAATGAGGAGGCTCAAGGCAAATAGACGACAGGGCCAGGGTCAATTGCTTTGTTGATCAACTACGAATGTCTCGCAACTGCGACTTGCACTACAGGCTAAAGACGCATGACATAGTGGTGGAAGAAGGACACAATCATAGTAGCCTAGATGCATGCCCACCTTCGTGACCATGGAGTCTATCATCGTAAGTTGATTGCGTATGCTTTTGCAGTGACCACATTCTTGGGTCTGGTGCTTGAAGGATATGTGCATGCGTTTGGGCAAGGTTGATGAAGGTGGAAATAGGGTGATGAATTATGATGCAACATGGGTGGCTCGGAGTGGCGCGATATCGTATTGATGGGCTAGTTTTCAGCAAACATTGCAAGCGGGGTGGCGCAGTGGTAGCGCACCGGGTTTACAACCCAGAGGTCCGTGGATCAAAACCACGCCCTGCGAGTTAATCGTTTACTTATTCACATGGTCGGGTATAGCTTCTTCTCGCATCGACGCCTCGTTTACCTGGCTTGCCAAAGCGATTCACCAAGTGTTCACCTGCCACTTCAATTTACTTCTCTATTCTTTTTGTTCCGCTGACCAGGCATCAGGGTCTGTCAGCATACTGGCATGCGCTCACTTAGCGTGCCTACCAACTAGGCACTATTCATGCGTTTGTGTTCATACATTTTTGTGATTGCATGTAGTGGCACAGGATGCCAATAAATAGCTGAGACCTTTAGTTTGGGCTTTACCGTTATGTCCGATCATGTGATAAGTAACTTTTTGACTGCACAGCCTCTCAGTTAAGCCTTGGGACACAACAAGTTAGTTGCTCGGGTACCGCGGACGGCTCTATACAGCCGCAAACTTCCTACTTTATGTAGTGATCCCATTGGTGTTGATTATCAGCACACCTGTCAGACGAGCAGACTCTAACGCGTTCCCGTAAGAGGCACGTAAACGTTGTGAACTGCATCCACATTGGCGTCGAATGTTGAAGCAGTATGCAAGAGCGCGCTGCTTAGTACCGTACAGAAGGGCTAAGCTGCTCTTCGCATAATTAGAAAGGCCATACCTCGAAACGTAACTATATCCTCCATAGACTGACTTGCTTTTAATGCAAGACCGATTTTAACCTTATCCCATCATGTAGCGACATTTTGTGCGCAATTCTTATTTGCACTACTTACAATTTTCAGCAATAACCTGCGATTTCGATTTTCTATGATTTCTTTTTGCATTGCATGATTCATCGATGTCTACCGCAGTGCATCTCTTGATAACGATTCTTACAGCTCGAGAACAACACTAACCTCCACGCCATAAGATTTTGTAGTAAGCATAAGCAAGCGTCAGCAATGTTATCTTTACCGGCAAGGTATGTTTTTTACCGTTGTGAGGTGTGGATGAATGATTGAGCCATTTTGAAGTAAAGAAACGTAAAGCGTGAAAATGCTTTGGCGTTTTACTCATATCTGCGCTTGCTTTCTCTTTAAACACAGACTCCTTTGAATTTACAGAAGTCATTGCATCGTTGCTCAACTTTTGTGTCGCCAGCGACTTGCACTAGTCTGAAAAAGATGTTGCAGCGCATATCAAGTGATGTATTCTGCGTACCCTAAGAAATGGCATTAAAGGAGCCCTCTAAATACTAGCCCCATTGTCATGAAAGAGCAGTGGATCCTTGCCAACGCTGCTAAATTCGTCTAGTTACTCATCATTGCCTGAATTTAGCTCCTTTAAAACTGCAATCTAATGTGAAGCATTTGGGAGAATGGATTCATGTTTGAAATGACGCTCCAATCAGGGCGCTTTTACTCAATAAACTTTGGGTAACCTTACATCAAGCATGTCTGCTATCCTTCACTTTTAAATAAGTGTGGTGGAAGTTTTTCCTTATTACGTTAACCGCTTTAGTGAGAGATGCACATTTATGATGTGTCAAATGATAAAATCTGTGTAGTACTCTCAAGCTACAGCAGCAAATTCGCCTTGTCAAATGCACTTTGTCTTTGCGGTAAAACATTGATGACAGTACATTGGTGAAGTTAATTGCGCCTCTATTAAGAAAAAGCGCAAAAGGTTTGTCCTATTCTTTGCAATTCCTTCAAAGATTACCCTTATTGGTCTTGTATGCTTAGGCCCAATTTTCAATGCTTTGAAATGTGTAAAATCATGCGGTCCGGAAGGCCGCTTATCACATTTTGATGTTAACTTAACATTTTCTTAGCATTGAGTTTACTGATGAGGATATCATGACGCACTATGCTTACTTCTATTTAGCTTTCGCAATTCGGCTTTGCATCCTGTGCCACTATATGCAATCACAAAAATGTATGAATACAAACGCATGAATAGAAAAAATAGAGAAGTAAATTGAAGTGGCAGGTGAACACTTAGTGAATCGCTTTGGCAAACCAGGTAAGCGAGGTGTCGATGCGAGAAGAAGCCATACCCGACCACGTGAATAAGCAAACGATTAACTCGCAGGGCGTGGTTTTGATCCACGGACCTGTGGGTTGTAAACCCAGTGCGCTACCACTGCGCCACCCCGTTTACAATGTTCGCATCTTCTAATTTAGTTTATGTCCTTCAGCAGGTTGGTGCAAGCGACATGACTAATCACCGATTTGGGCTTAAATAGTCACATCAAGTCGCGGCATGTATGTTTGCTCGAATGATTACTAAGTAACTGGTTGACGCGTAAGCAGTGAGGTGGCGGAGGTAGAGATAGATATGGATGCTGAGAGAG
Source organism: Taenia hydatigena (assembly GCA_036345935.2). Taxonomy (NCBI): domain Eukaryota; kingdom Metazoa; phylum Platyhelminthes; class Cestoda; order Cyclophyllidea; family Taeniidae; genus Taenia; species Taenia hydatigena. The sequence continues at coordinate 4,202 of JADWOT020000120.1, forward strand.
GAAAGAGGAGGCGGCGATAAATGTGGGTGTATGCACGCGATACTGTGATGTGGTGCAGCGTAACACAGCATAGCATATCGCAGGGTGTTGAAACAGAGCAGATTAGCAGGAATTGCACTGGTATAGAACTATGTTAAACTGTCTCTGTGATGATATAGCGGTGGGATTTTCTCGATTTCATCTGGATGATACGACTCAAACTCATGGTCACCAAAGTGCGCACACAGGCAGCAGGACGCTAGACCCTATGGCTACATGTACGTGAGTATCGCATGAGGTGCCTAATGACAAGGAAGTAGAAGTTGGCATGGTCGTTCTTGTAGAGTAGATAAATTGAATTTTATCACTCACGTCTTCTGGCCATCGATTTCTTTCAGGCTCTGTTGTTATGGCATTTATGAATTTGAGCCCCCATCAATGATTGTTGACGCGTGTCTTCAATAATATTAGAGAAGCATTCAGTTATCATTGGTACCGATGTTCGAACAATCTTATAAGTTGCAGCGATGCATTAGCCATTTCATGTGGCAAACTCTGTGCTGGGTGACACATCACATCTTAGCCGAAAGAGTCCGCCCCTCTCGCTCTGATGTTGCGACTAAACCTCTTAACAGGCCAGACACCTCTTATGCACATCGTTTTCATCTTATCGATGACAAGAATAATGAGCTTCATGAGCTGCTGACTATGAACTCGGGCATATTCTTATATTTTTGTAGAAAGGGTGGAATAGTTAATACAGTTTTAATCCCCGAAAATCAAGGCTTACACAATTTCGTTCACATGGAAATACCCTTTAGTAAAAATATGCTAGGTTCCCTCTTAGCAATGTTCCACTTTGCATGTCTACATTATCAAGAGCGTGCTGCTTTTCACTGCTTGGTGCTTATTTTAGGTACTTGACGATTCAGGACTGTGATTTGAATTTGAACCGATGCTTATCTTTAAGCACAGTGCTGTGCCAGTGGTCTTGGCTATTCCACATCTGCATAGACAAAAGCTCTACATACGACTTCAACCCACTCAAACCTTGGCTTTCCTAGCATTAGTCGATGCAGCACTAAATTGAGATTGATGTGAGGCCAGGGATTCAGCTCGGTGATAGAAAGCTCGCTTTGTATGAGGGAAGCCTCGGGTTCGAAAGCTGGCATCTTCAGTTAATGCGTCTTGAAAGTAGTCCTCGGCCAACGCAGTCTTTGCTATGATTCTGTGCCCTTTTTGAAGTTCTGGCTAGTCATTTGTGTACTGCCTCCGGTTCTCTGCACTTGCACCCTCCCGGTGTGATGGAAGTTGGAGGGTGGAAATCGGTTTTCATTTATCCTATTGGCCCGCTTAACCTTGCCGTCAGCCATTTGACACGACACACGCGGGTTCAGCATCAAATCCATTAACTCCGTCGTGTTAAGCTTGCAGCTAGAGCTGTGCTATGACCGACTAAATAGGGTAAGTGTGAGTAATTGCATCTGCGTCTGAAGAGAATCAAACTGTCGACTCCTGGTCTACGATACCAGCGTTTTAGCCACTGAGTCATGAAGACCACTGGCAATTATGTCCCTTTGACTCTGTCCTCAATCTAGCCTTGTGCAGGGATTGGCTTTGAACGACTCCTCTAACTCACGTCTGATCACCACATAATCACCTTTTGCACTTTATCTTCATCTTCTGAGACTTTTAAGGTTGTGGTTAATTTGTTTCTGGTAATAATTTATAGCAACATATGTTACTTGACGCAGTGCTAGATTACGCCTTAGTGGCGGAGAAAGACCTAAACAGACTACATTCCCATGCGAGTTGGCTAAGATACTATTCGCCGGACGAATTCGATCATTTTGTGCGCGTTTGCTTAAAAGATTTTCTGTAAGGAAATCACTTGTCACCAGCGCATGTGTGTAATCGTAGGGCTCGGCTACTTAACGACGTTCGCCTAAGTCCGAATTGGAGTCGAAATCTGCATGAGACTCTGGGCAGGAGTTCACATCCGACATCAGTTGTCCACATTGAATGTATGGTTAGCCAATTGCAATCTTTATTTCTTGAATTAACATTTGTGTTTTGATAATCTTACATCTTGGCTTTATGTTAACCAACCGGGATGGAGGAAAAATATATGGAGTGAAGAAGCATGAAACTTAAATTTCTACGCCAGCTTAAGCGAAAATGTAATGATCGTCTGACTTGGAACAGCCTGCATTTTCTACCACATTTAATCACTTGATGAGTACAAATGTGGCTAACGTCAGTTTATTCGATTGGCTTTCATCTGATACAACCTTCTTTCTTAACGCCAAGGAAGAAACACCACATTTATCATACTAATATTTTGTAATATGCTCCCAATGCCAGCACAAGCAAAAGCGAAATCCCGCTCATTTGATTTACCTTCAACACATTACTCAATTCTTTACTTTCTCCTCTGTAAAACGAAAGTGCGAAACCATGCCAACGAACGATCATTTGACTGGAGTCTCAACAAATGCATAAAAACAGGGGGTTGTGTTCATCGATATTGGCAAATAAGTTGCCATTTTACAGTAGCAACTGATGCCATTTGGTAATCCTTTTTGGCAACGACAAGGCAGAAAACAAATAATAACAATAGAGACAATAATTGATTGAAGGCTTGATTTGTACCCATCCCTGTACCTTTTCCTATTGGGACCCTGCCTCTTACATGCATAGACCCCTTCACTCGATATGATATGTTCTCTATCCCCACCAGTGGTAACATCGCTCATTTCGGGTTGCAGGATAAGCAGAAATGTGACATTGCCGTTTTCGCACATATGTGTCGATGCACGTACGTATATATAATGCAGTCTAAGTGAATCACAGCGCACTCCCACTATATGCGACTCGTACATGTATCCAAGCACGCACCACGATTAGGAGCACGGTAGAACACAACGCAAATATCATGCACCAAACTGACTTTGCTTTATAATTAGCAGAGGCATGCTAGACCATTTCAGATGAAGTCGGATCAATTCAAATCAGACTGGTGTGTTGATGTCACTGCTGCGGTGTAAGCAGTAATACCAATCGTATCAGCTTGTGCCCGATGCAACAGCCTTTTAATTTCATGTCCACGACACCTCGTGAGACACACACTTGCATACAGCCACGGTGTCTAGCATCATGTTGCCTGTGCATACGACAAATTTTTGCGTACCCTGGTGACCAAAAGTTGAACCCGTACTGCCTTGATGAAACGGTGAGAATTCTTAGCGATTGTTCAAATGCACACATAGGTCTCGACTTTGTGTGAATGTTTGAGCTCAGCTCTGTAAATCGTCGTGTTGCTTGCGCCATTCTGCTGGTAGAGGATATAATAAATTAAGAGGTACCAGCGGCGTGAGCAGAGTGACGCGGTGGAAGCGTGGTGAGCCCATAATCCAGAAGCCCGTGGTTCGAAACCATGCTCTGCTAGTCCATTGTTACGGCAGTGGCGAACCTTCATCTTACATTAGTGATCCTGACGTGAATTGAATTGCACTTCTCTACCATCTTCATCGCCTTCCAGGTGCTGCTTCTTTTCGTCGGTTGGCATCGGAGGCAAGGATGGACGGCAACCAAATGAATGCTAAATTTGATGTGCGGTCATTTGAGTCATATCGATTTCGTGGTCCACCTTCCCTTCCACCTCCTCTACTTACTGCTTTTTAGTGGGACCGCGAAACCAAAAGGTTTGATTCGGCATGGCAATGTGCCTGATTGTACAGCATGCATCAAATAAAGCATGTTTTTTTCCTTTAGCGCCAGTTTTGCCTGTAAAATGCTGTATTCACTGATCTCATTTCGGCTTGGCTGAGCGTTGTTTGACAGAAACACATAGACTTTCGATAAGAACGATTCCGCTTATACAAAGCATTTTGTTCTTTTGTTCTTTAGTTCTTTTAAGACTTTGAATTATAAATTCGGCACCATTAATAAGGCTTTTTTGCTTAGTGGCGTAAAATTGGAGGCACTTTGCATGCCTTCGTAGCCACAGTACAGCCAAGAGAGATGCTTGAAGCGGGCCAATCATGGTTCTATATCCGCCTCGAAGACCTGTTTTAAAGTTTTAGTGTATAGATGCTGGTAAAGTAGTATACTGCTGAAAGCGTGAAGGAGGAGGGGTGCATGTCTGAGAAGGCAAGTGTTGAGTGGAACTTCCCTAATTCTGCATTGCCGAATGCATTTGGTGAGGATAAGGGAGAGCATCTGCAATCTAAATAAAATCTGCTACCTTTATCCACTAACCGCTTTGAATTGGGCTTGCGTTTACGTGGTCGGGATCCAACTGACCACCTAATCTGATGCTCATTTTTACAACGCAGAGAAGTGTGCATAAAGAAACTCGGTGAGTCAATTGCACCTGGTCAGAGTTGATAGCCTGGTTGCGAGCGTGAGAAATTGAGGGATTTTGAAGGCGTCATACTGTAGAAACTGATTGTCTGTTGTGTTTCTTTTCGTTGTGAAAGCAGATCAGTATTTGCAAATATATTAGCTTCTAAGCAGCTAATATCATTAATACAATTAAGGTAACATCTTATTCTTGAAGAAATAATTTTGGTTGACTTTAGAAAGTAGCGGCTGTTGTTACTTGGAACGAGCAATTACTCCATTGTGCCACATGAGAGCGAGACCTGTCATTTACTAGGCAAGGACGATTGCTCGTCTTGACTTGTGCCACAGAGGCATTAATGTAAATGAACAAATACGACATCAGTTCATTGGTCTGACGGCAGTTACCTGAATCGAACCTGTAGTGTGGCGGTCGTAGTGCGGCAGCTGGGAGGCACACCATCATATTCGAATGCGAAACTACTCGTTTCCTTGCAGACTGTAGTTCCGCCTTGATGGCACAACCAATAGACTAGGTCAGTGAGCACTTAGGCCCTATATGCCTCGAAAGAACCAGTCATTAACTTTACTGCTTCTGTTTCAGTAAGTTCTTAGTGATTAGCTTCATTTTATCAGTAAAGCTGAGGAGTGTGTACTCTTCCACCCTCCGCATTATTGTTCAAATGTGTTTTTAGGTCGTTTATTCATCCCGCATTTGCAAATTTTAACGGACTTTTATTTCCATTAAGGTTTCGTTCGTACCTACGTAACTGGCGTTACCAATGTTCCCACTGTAATACGCCTGATTTTTTCTTTACCTTTACTTTGGCAGTACATTCAAGCTAGCCACCGCTTTACAGGCCTACTTGCTTCGATGCTGACACACTGCGTCAAATAAGCTTTATCCATGTCCATGTGTTCGTGCCCCTCTGTTGACTAGAAACACAGTCCTCAAGCCTAAGACAATGAAGACGACTGTTTAAACGAACTGACGCTTTTTCATGGTTCTGCCTGGCAGCATGACCACAAGTTCAGTCATAATTGCGCTACGTTTAATTGCAGTTAACAAAGATTGAACGCATGATTAGTTGACTGGAAGAAACTCCCTCCAACTCATGGGTACTAGAGCCTCCAAATGTTGCGTCAAGCAAGCAAATAAGGTACAGGCTTAGGCGTTTACCTTGTGACACTGTCTCTAGAATCAAGTTATGCACCTTGGAATGCAGAGGCAGTCAGAGACGAAGAATGGACTTGTAGAACGCTGCAAAGCTGCTTCAAACATCTATCTTGGCTATACTATGGGTATGAGCGCATGATTCGTGTCCTTAATCCTACACCACTAGGCAAAGTAATCCAAATAATAATGCAAAATTTAATAGTTGACAAACAACAATAATAAAAATGCGCGGAAACCTTTGCACTGTAGGATCGAAATCACCTCACCATGGGGCTTATGTGTTTCTGTCAAATAACGCTCAGAAAACAAGTGAAAACGATGTCAGTGAGTACAGTATTTTACAGGCAAACCTGCAGCTAAGGGAGGAAAAATATGATGCAACTGACGCATATTGTGCAATCAGGCGTATTTTAAATACATCATCGTGCCAACCCACACCTGCTGGTTTTGTGATCCTACTGAAAAGAAATAAGTACGGGTGGTTGAAGGGGATTAAATCCACTGCAAATAGAGTTTAAGCACAGCGCACGAGTGCGTTTGCTTGTCGTTTTGCAATCCACACCGTTCTTACAAAATACATAGGAAAGAAACACAAGTTTTGGATGCAAGCGAGGCGAATTAGGTGTCAGTAATTTATTTCCACTTTACATAGGTTAAAGCTTTCCTGTCAAAAATGGTCTGCTTAACTTCTTGGTAGATTTCCTCGACTGATAGCCAACGTCCCACTTATGCGACTTAGCAAAATTTCATAGTGCAGCAAGCTTCTGCCTCGTAGGCGTTGCTGTGATTGCGGCGAGGAGAGATGTTCGACCTCGCAAAGTAACATACAAATCATTAAGTCTACGTTTTAAAGCGAATTCGGATTAATAAATTGTAATGAATACAACAGGAGAAAGGACTTATTGCATTAAAGCAAGTTGAAATTTCTGCTATTTACAGTAGGTCGGATCAGGCTTTTCAGCACTAGCTGTGTTTTCCGATTTCCCTTCTCTTTCCCAGCAAGGCCCATCAATTAGGTGAGACTGGTTAAGGCATGTCCAGAGAAGGAGGTGAATATTGGCAACTTTAGTGTATTTCTTCTCAGGATATTCTATCCGGATCTTAACCACAGGTTGAAGGCAGCAGTAAAGATGATTTATAACAGCTAACACGTTGAATCCATCCAAAGGAGAAAAGATCATGCAGATGCATTAGCACCAATGCATTGCGCGTTTATTTTGGCGTCTCCTTCGATACACGCAAAGTGCATGCAACTTACCACCGAGGGGAAAATCTACTAGTAGGCTATAAGGAGTTAAAGTTACGGAAAGGAGGAGGGGCATTAGGATAAGGAAAGGCAGAAAGAAAGAAGGCGACACGGTGAATAGGCGTAAAAAAGAGAAAGATGGAAGGAGGAAAGGAAGAAAGAGCCTCTGCTAATGTCGATGAAAAAGCCAGGTCTCATCTCGCTCTTGTGATTGCTTGATCTATCACTGCAAAATATCCCTGACCAAAAAGTGGAACTTATGAGTCCAAGTCCACCTACCCCGCTTAACGGCATGGGTTTCAGTTCTTTACTACTCCGACGAATAACTTTGATGACGACATTAGATGTGGGATATTTTTTGTGCTTTATAATCAAGAATGGGACAGAAATACACTTTACAATCATTTGTCTTGGCATCATTTATGAAATCAGCCAACTTTTTTGCAAACAATCATGGTCTAAACTCGCCTATTCATTGTAAAAGTGTATTTCTGGAGCTTAATCTGCAATCTCGAAATCTCGTTCAGCAGCATTCTTCTTCCATTAAAGCGAAGGTGAATTGTCTTAGTTAGCAAGCCGAAACTACTTAGCTTTAAATGGCCTAATCGTTAATACAGGAGGATGGGAATTGACATCGCCCAAAGCAAAAACAGCCTTCTGACCAATTTATTAACAGTTCACTTTATTTAACTCGCTGAAAGTCCTAAAATTGCCACACTTGACCCACGCAAGTTGAGAATAAACCAATAAGAAAGACTTCTGGCTGATGGGAATTTAAAAGAAGTTGTAGGAAAACGAAAAACTCCTTATTTCTAAAGCCCTTTTACATTTTTCTGTCAATGAAAAGCGCTTTTTTCCAGCCACTTCTTTCTGCAAATATGTCACCAAAAATATGCACCGAAAATCTCTCACGGAGAAAACCTTCGCAATGCGTTGTCAATCATATAGCTACCACTGATGGGATGATTTGTTTGGACATTCAAAATCGGTGCGCTGCGTTTGGAACGTCAGAAGAGAAAGAAGAGGCTTGCGTCCTTCCTTCCTCACCACTGAAATGTTGTTCGTACAGTAAACCACTTGCCTAAATGTCCTGATTTTACAACATTAGAATGCAAACTTTGATGGTTTGGGCAATACTTTTGTAAACTGTTTGGAAATAGTAACTTTGCTCTTCACTTTCACAAATGACATGCAGCACGACGATGCAAAGTTTTGTGCTCTGCTTTGAAACGTTTTGGCATTAGAGGAAGATCCTCTTCTGGTCTTGAACAGCGCGGTAAGGATTTAATCTGTGCACAACATTAAATCAAACGCCAAGTATGAGATTTCGAAATTGCAATTTAAAGAATCCGGAATCGGTTGTTACGACTTGGCTTCGGTGTTGCACATCTGGAGGTGCCCTAGTCACCCATTCGCACCGATCCACAAGAAGAATAACTAGGAGGTACAAATCCTGCAGAATGATGCCTAAACCATTCGCAGAAGTTTACTTCCTTCAATAATGTTAACAATCCATGTGCTGACATCAAATAATTTCCCAGAGTGTTGGTATTGTTATTGGCATTGACACTGTGTATGGGCAATGATGATGCATGACAGTGCGCTAGCCAACTGAGAAGGGTTGATTGGTCCCTATCAAGGTAGTCGTGCCCCTTGTGCTGTAGTTTCAACCATCTTCCTTCTTCTAGGCTTTATCTAATCTTAAACCCGATTCAAAACACCTTTTCCTTCTTAAGCCTTATTCTACTTTATGCGTCAACACACAAGCAGTGATGATGCATTGTCGTATCACAAAGCAGTCCATAGAGGGTGAAGTTGATTGTGTTCACAGAGGTCTAAGTGACCATTTGCTTGGACATTATTTTGCTTCTAAAGACCATTCTTCTGTACAAAATTTAACGACGTTTCTTCAGCCATGCAATGCAAAAAGACCATATCTCGTGAGATTTCGCATTGCGCCCTAATTCCTCACTCTTTCGACAAATATTTGTTTTGATTGCTTACCGCCTTGCAGTTGAGAAGCAGAAGAAGCTGGAATTAGCCGCGATAACATAAGTGTTTCGTTACATTAATCAACTGTAAGTTGACTCAAGGTTCAACACTTTATTTGCTTAAAAGTGGGAATAATTGTGCCTGTTGAAGAGGGTTCAATCGTCACGCCCGAGGTGATTGCTGAAGTTCGAAAAACCTAATTAATCTTTAGAATAGCAATGCTTCAATTTGCTCAGATGAATGCGGCAGCATTGAAGTCCATGCAGTGCGTCAATCTATCCTATCCACTTCACTCCTCAGGCATCTGACCTCTCCATGACAACCATTGATCTTATTAGAGTTCAACGCGATTGCAGTCAGATCTGAGTGACATCCGTTCGAGTAAAATGTGCTCAAAAGGCAAAAGGAATCACGTTTACATAGTGGCTGAGTCAAAATTGTCAATCACTATGGAGGACATAAATCTCACTCCCCATTAAATTTTACTGATTCCTCGATGGCTTCAATTCGTCTTTCAATTGGTCTTTCAGGCCTGATACTCAGAAACAGGTGGCCATTAGGTTGATGGTCAGTCAGGAGCGCTTTAAAGCAGCGTTTTGCGAGTTTACATAAGTTCATCTAAGAAAGTTAGAGTTGTGCACATGATGCAGCAGATTTGTGCGAATTTTCATCAAGTGCACTAAATCAAAGAAGACTTTCCTTTCTAAGATCAGTGGTCAATGCTTGATGATATTCTAATCCAAAATTTCAGCATTCCTTTGAGGTAAGCCACATGGCGCAGCACTTCTTAGCAACGCATAACAAAGAGCATTTCCCCAAGTAGGGAGAAATTGACATTTTTACAGGCAGAGCAAAATACACACGAGCTGCGTTCATGTGCCCTTCAAAGGGAACAATTTTGGCTGGGTTGTGGTGGTGCAGTGCAATCCTTCGAAGTCAGCTTAACTGAACTTCTCACTACACGGACTCTACAATCCTCAAGGTTTGCAATTTCGTTCAAGTTGCCAATATCCTCCACCAAAGCTTGTAGGCATCCAAGTCTTATGCCTTAAAGATGGGTGGAGCACTACGACTTCATTTTATCATAAGTGCTTATTAGATTTCAGCGCCAATTATAGTGCCATTGCATTGTATGGTATGCAAATAATAAATGCACATCATCATGAATGTTGTAGGTGGTTTGCACATTAAATCATTCATCTGCATTACTTGGGCACAATCCGTCATAGCATGGCTCAAATTTGCCACACAACCATGCTAAATCTGTTTTCAAGCTTAATGCACACAATTAAAATTTTTGGTAGCCTCTAAAATTTGGTACTTACTATTATCTTTTGCTGAAATGCCATTGGCTCTTGTAAGTTACTAGAAGTTGGACACTTTTGTAGTTTAAATTTGTTGCATATAACACATTTTGAAATGTGACATAATTCGCATTCTTGACATGATCGAGGGAGACCTATGAACAAGTCATAAGCACAGCATTTTTGTGAATTCAATGCCCTAATGCCAACTCGCAGCAAAGTCAGAGGATTCAGGACCAAAGCTTTCCTATCCATGCTAAAATCCGCATCGTTGAGGAGTCGCAGAAGTAGTTTCATGGCCTTAAAGTATGCTTGACAAAGAAAATTAGGTCAAGCTTTAAATCGTTGTAATGTTTCGAGATGAATAAACACTTTGGTACTGGGATGTGCGGGAAGCATTGTGCCCGACCTCGGACTCGTCGATCCACAGTAAGCCATCCTGCGATGGTAGTGCCCTATTCCTAAGTGCTATATCCCGTGACCTCCTAAAGCTGACAGTAACCGTAACAATTATGCTCTTCAAATGCGCTTTGTAGGCGAGAGGAGGAAAACAATTTTGGCCTGGTCGTTGACACACGTGGTAGGTCTCTTGAGCCTGAGTCTCCGCAGTCTTCAACACTTTGGTCCTGTCGCTGCATATCTATCCTGTGCTGTAATAAGCGTGGCTAGAAATACCAACCTTCTCACGGCAAGGGTGGAAGGGACAGAGGGAGAAGGGGATAACCGTCTGCGGCAACATCATCTGTTATTTTATTCGTGCAATTGTATGCCACTGAAAATAGAGTCGTGAGTAATTCCGGTTGGCATGAATTGTAAGTTTTAGGAGGCGACTTGGAATTAGTAAAAATTCGTCCTTCGCATCACATTTTCGCCTTAATTTCATTGCCTAGAATTTTTACATCAGTTATGAAATTCGCCAAATTAACTGGCATGGTCCACAAAAAACACAAAGCAGTGCACATCATTACCGATTCACAATAAACGGAAATTATTCACTAGACCGAAAATGCATTAGCCAAGTCAAATAAACCGAGTGCTACATGGACAATTTGGTTCAATTAGGAGGTTACTGGAAATAGTTAATAGCCTAATCCAGTTTTTTATTCTAAATGGATTTGGTTTTTAACTACTAACAGAATTTAAAGGGCCGGTTTTGGCCTTACTTTGGAGGTTCTCATGTTTTCCACTGTTAACCGAATCTGCCTTTCTTTTCGCCTTTTCTCTGACTTATTTTCGTCTTTTATTGGAAATCTTTCTATCTGTGAGGCAAAAAAGGGCACTTGCAAGTGTTCCCGATGTTGAGACGATGGATATCCAGACTTCATTCTTAAAGCCGATAGCAAAATAATATGGTTTTCCTAATCGAATGCCAATAACTTGGATGAATAACAGAGTTTGCTTGCTGTGCTTCGGTGCTTGGACCATCCAGCGCCATCCAGTGTAATCAGGAAATGGAGGTGGCAGGATACTTGACTCCAATGTCGGCAAATTATGCGCAGCCGTAACGCTGTGACATGAGCCAGCCTCAGCTCTGAGTCACAAGGCGTATACGCTATCTCCCATTTATAGTGCACGAATAGCGATCTTTGACGTGAAAAATCACCAATAATACCGACCTGCGATGTTGTGGAACGGTCAAAGAAAATGCATCTTTTGGAAGGTTGTCAAACCCCAAAACAACAATGCAACTGCTGTCTACTTTCAAGCTAATGAGTACCCCATTCCTAAAGCCTCATATATCAGCGGATTTTAGCACATTAAAATGTGTGCAAATATATTTCGCTCTAAGATCATACAAAGGGAATAAACTAGAAAATTACAACATAGTACTGGCATCCCCCATACTGCTCAATGTAGGCAATCCGGTAGGTGGAAAACCGGACCCGATTGAGGAGGGTGTGGAGGTCGTTCAGTGTTAAATTCTCAATGCGAATAGCAGGGTATTGCTGCGAAATATAACCGCTACATCCGTGGAGGAGAGCACGGACTTCGTTCAGGTCAGCCTGATCCCATGTTTCGCTTTCGAATTCTAGATACGTTTGACTGGCCATCGTGTGATCGCGTCGCAGGTGAATGCGAATCCCGCGCGAATCTCTTGAGTTCACTAAAAGAAGTAATAACAGCTCACATACACAGACCACCACTCAGTCTATTTGGCATCGATGAACTCGAAGGACCAAAACAATTGCTTCAAGATTTGGCTGAATTGCTAAATGCGAATTATTTCAAACGAAGAATCGCTTAGAACTAATTTTATGTCCTTCTTGAATTTAGCGGTTTAATTAAATTGTGAGCGGAAATCGGAACTGCCAACAAATTTCATTACTCGCAAGTGTTTTAGTATTTGCAGAGCACCGACCCGCTTTTGTGGCACAACGCTCTACCCGCAACACAGACGCTGAGAACAAACCTTCCTTATCCAACTACGCATCATGGCGAGTGCTTGAATCTGCGTGTTCAGCCCCTTGGATGGATGTGTCAAGCTTCGAGTTAGTGTAGGTTGGCGTAGTGTATATGGAGTGGCTTAAAATTGACAACTTTACAGCTTTAGAATTATTTACTCAAAGCTCAATGCCTCATTTTAAATGCAACGAATCTGAGTTACTCAAATATGATTGTACTACTTATGTTCCTTAATTGTGTTTGTAGGCAAGAGGCGGGAGGACAATTTTAATCTGATCGCGGACCAACGGGATTGCACTCCAGAGTCCGAGACACCTTCGTCCTACCTTATAATAGTATAAGTGTCTAGAGGCAACCAACTTTCTCCTTTTAATAAGGGTGGGAGAAGGGAAGAGGAGGAAAGAGAAGAACGATCTACGATGTCATGTATATTCCCATTGATGTGTGTGTTAACCTATATTAACCGTGTAAATTGGGTGCGTCACTCTATGCGCCTCACAACTCACCAAAATGGAAATATCTGCTTGCATCTAAAAATTGTGAAGTACGCTCTCTCTGAAAAATTTTCTGCTTTGGATTTGGAGTCACATTTCTGGAAATGATGCAAGCGACCGTACTCAAATTCGCTCATTGTGGTGATCCAAGTGCCGTGCGTTTGCACGTGTAACTACTACATTTTGTAGAGCAAGCACGTTCACCCATACTTTATAGCAATAATATCTGCAATTTTACCAATGTTTCAGCATATCTGAGAATTTCGAGATTTACAAGAGCGTGGTATTTGAACTCGTTTATTTGTAAAATATTGTTGTAGCCCTTCAAAATACTCTGACACTTGCGAATTCTTCCCAATCTATATCAGATGGCTAGTTGTAAAACGGCAAAGATGATTTGCGTCTATGAGCGCGTTAGGGAGCAGGACAGCTAATTGCTGCCACTCGACACAAATGTGCTTGTTCATGCACTGAGGGTAAGACGAGCTCTTCGTCTGGAAATCAAGATTCTTCCGAAACACTACCATTGGATGCGATAAGTTAATGATTCACTGATGCTTAGTGGAATAGAATCCTATATTAGATCGGTGGATACATGTGGCATCACCTTGGGTCATAGCGGAAGCAGAATATCTGATAATGTTTAGGTTCCGATGCTACAGTCCTCAACGCTCAAGCTAGGTTGGTGCCTTGTAGATCACACGATGATTGTACCAAAGCAACAGACGGTCGTGTAAATATAATGAGTCACGTTGCAACCATTCAAATGGTTGTTGCAGTTTGATTGGGCTTCGTTGAGGGACCCAGATCTTGTAGGTTCACGTATACCTGTTAATAATTGAGTAAACTCCACACATATTTGTCATCATTGTTATTTTTGTTGTAGCCAATGCCAGCGTATTGACGTCTGGAAGCTGCAGATGTAAGTAAATAGGGCAATGGTCCTGTGAGAAGAAGTTCTGACTTTTCTCGGGATCATTTAACCATTGTTGCCAATGGAGGACTATTTGCAGGCAGCACTCTTTCCTCTGTCTGCTGGGACTTGAACAAATGAAGTTCTACAGGAGGTTTCTAATCCTTACAAGCTAAGCCTTGCCTGTCAGATTCACGTTAGTCGCACTAGGCAGGAACCGTAGTAACGACAAGCAACGAACTACAGCAGCGACTTTCAAAACGGCAAAAATAAGGAAAAGGAGCACAAGAAATTAGGCAGATAATTGCGCCAACTTCCAAAAGTAATGCGAGAACTGGGCGGGTTCAATGTAGGACCCTAAAATGCGAATGTCTTATTTAACGAGTCTCGCTCCCTACGATATCGTGAAAAGTAGATTTAGCTTACATACACAAATCAATAAACTATGCGTTCAAAGAGGGAATCAACAAAAGAGCCAACCGGATGATAAGAAAGGCACTAGTACAACATTCGGCACTAACAACAAAATTGCAAGTTCCCTGCAAATAAAGGCCAAGAACAACTGCGTTGAGCACGTAAGGACAAAGTGGAGGGCGAAATATGCACTTTAATGAATTAATGCGGCTGAAGGTGTTAGTCCAAAACAACACAACAATGCAAAAAAAAACGCAGAGTAAGGCGACGACAGCTGGAGGAAATCACATTATTTCTCGACAGCGCCTAACTCGGCAAGCACGAAGGCGACGAACACAGCACATACGAGGTCGCCAAACGGCCTGGCAAAGCAAAGCGGGTTAATTTAAAAGCAAAATAAACTAAAGAGAGAAGGTGATAGTGGAAATAAATTTTAAGCGACACAAGATGCAAACAAAGTGAAAAATGACAACATTGAATTGTGAAAATACTAAAACTAATTAATAAAATAAATACTTCCCGAAAGAAAAGAATGCAAAAGTGAAAGCAAAAAGTCATGCAATTAAAAGCTACTCCAAAAATCTTAAAGTAATTTATGAAAAAAATTACCTTCAAATTTGCAAACAAGTGATATAAAAGGTCCTAAAATTATGCCAATTCAATCCGGCACAAAATTTACTTAGTAATAGACCACTAGATGGAGCTCAGGTCCAATTACGCAATAATAGGCCTCCAAAATGGGTAGGAGACTATGAGAATGTACAAATTACGTAGTAATAGCGACCAGTTCTGGGCTTATAGGCAAGTTAAGGTCAGATGATGTCACAGCGTACCCGTGCTGGGGGTTAGGCCTTGATTCAAGGTCAGCTGACGTGATTATGTACCCTCGGACACCATTTAGCTCCATTTTAGTGACCTAAGCGTTGCTTTTGAATTCAGGTTTTGCTGCAAGCAACACCGATAGAACTCAGAATAGATTGTCAGTTGAAGTCATTTTAGATCCAACTACTGCCCTTTCAATCAACGCAAAGCAGCCACTCTCTCCTCTCCTCTTCGTCCTTAAGACTTTCCTTTATGTAACCAATTCGATTCTAACGAAATTTAACAGCACTTGCTAAAGAAGCTTTTAAATACTAATTATTTAACAAGCCATGTACTTGGCCTTACTGACTCTGAACTCACCGTTTGTTCACCTCATCCTACCT
Source organism: Taenia hydatigena (assembly GCA_036345935.2). Taxonomy (NCBI): domain Eukaryota; kingdom Metazoa; phylum Platyhelminthes; class Cestoda; order Cyclophyllidea; family Taeniidae; genus Taenia; species Taenia hydatigena. The sequence continues at coordinate 19,673 of JADWOT020000120.1, forward strand.
ACCCACCGTCACATATATGTGACACACGCTGGCAGTCACAGTTCCACCACCTAACAGGTTTTCTTTCCTTTCCTTTTTTATCCCTTTTCTTTCCTTTTTTACTTTTGTAAGCTCATTTATTTATTTGCTATCCTAACTTTACCATCACGACCAGTGACCTTCCCTCCGCTAGCAATCAATAACCCTTATTTCTTTCGTCCCTTCTTTCTGCCTTTCCTTGCATGTCTTCTTCTTTTACTTTTATTTTTTTTTTGCGTGACAGTTATAAGCGGAAAGGGAATGGTCCTCTCCTTCCTTCCTTCCTTCCCTCTCTTCACCTTCCACTACTGTCTTTGTGCTGCGCGCCGCACCGCACTGCCACAAATCGTTCTTTCAATGCACCTCGTTTTTAAAAAGAAGAATCAAAGTGTTTTGAAGGGATAAGCTAAACATCTGTTCCCTACTTCATTTGTGCCGTTTAACCCATCAAGTGCTCCTCCACTATTTTTTAACCTTTCATCGTTTTTCCCACCTTTACATGCATGTGACACATAATTATTCACTTTTCCTTACCTCTATTCCACCCTCTCACCTAAATCCATTAAGTGCATAATATTTTCTTTCTTCTAGTCCTTCCTTTTTTCTTTTAACCTTCTTCTTTTTAATGCCAATCACAGGTGACAAACGATCATTTATCTACCTTTATTCCTTCTTTCATTTATTGTTAGCGTATTTTTTCTTCTACGCCATTTCATATCCCTATCACATTTCTGCCTTTTCCCTTCTATCCCATCATCCAGCATTACCTATTCCCCTCCTTCCTTCCCTTCCTCTATCTCCACGCTTCCACTTCATTGACACAGGCACACACTCGCCGTTAAAGTAACGCATTCATTCGCTGCTACTTCCTCCCGTTTTCTTGTCGTAGACATCTTGTTCTCTTCCTCCTCCCCTTTTTCACTTTTTTCACTTCCCCACCCTTTCTCTCCTCCATTTATCCATTTATTCACCGCAGAAGCCTTCTCGCCTTCCGTTTCTCATTTATCAAGCCTATTTTTCCCCCTTTACTATCACACACGCACCAGCTAGCAGCGAGATAAAGTCCTCCTCCTCGACAGAAAGAAAACCAGGACAGGCAGTTAGACAGGCCCTACGCGTAACTTTTCCTTGACCAGACAGCCTGTGCATCTCGCACCTCTCTTACTTTCATTTATTTGCCACCTTACTTTTTCTCCCTCAATTGTCTTTTCCATCCACAGAATTTTAATCTTGTTCCTCAATTCGCGCCTCTTTTTCCTGCACGCTGGACATGTCACTTACCTTCTCTTGCTTGCACTTCTCGAGTAGTAGTGGTAGCGGGCCATCCAGTGCCTACCTCTTTCACTTCCCTCCAACCCACCCACCCCAAGCACCTACTACTACTACCACTATTACTACTACGCATTCGAAGTTGACCTGACCTACAGGCAATACGTAAATACGCAAACAACGAAGAAAGTCTGCTGAACCTTTGTTGGCTCTTTCCAGTAATTTTGGTTTTGAGGTCGTACTTTTATGTAATTCCGCGCGCATTGCACACATTGCTTTCCTTTCTCGTGATCAGTAGAATTTTGAGCTATGACGTACAACGGTAGCCAAGAAAAGAGTGAGTTTGCATTGACCTCGTTACTATGCTTTGATTCCTTTAGTAGGCTGACTATAAGGCGCGGAAATGACCTCAGGAAATGGCACACCTATATATCGTGGTCAACGTCCATACTATGCACTACAATACCAGTAGACAAGAGACAAAGCAATGAGCTGGCTTTTGTCTGTGCTCTTCTTCAGGATATTTATGCACTGCGTTGCCAAGGATGACTGGAGGAGATAATCATGTAAAGGCTCGCCTACCTACCTCAATCAATTCCACATATGCAAGACGCCTCCATTTCTTTGCCTCCATCCACCCATCAAGTGCGTGTTAAAACAGCTTATGATAACTGATGTTCAAGCGAATCTCGTATTAATTATCCAATCCTTTATCAGCTACCTATTGATTTATCCATCCGTCCATCCACTTTATACCACTCGCTTGTTGTCAGCTGCCAAGCTTTTCGCGACAGCTAGACAATCAATATTAGGCAACCCTTGTGATGCCAATCAACATTTTGAACAACTCAGTAGCGAATAACTTAACTTTAAAAGCATGCTGGATGTTGGAGCACTTGTCGTTCCTGTAGAGCGACGAGAAATGTGCGGATTCGGCAGCCAGCTGAAGGCTGCGCGTAATGTCGACGATTATTTTGTTAAATGGCTTAGAGGCAGCGGGAGTTGTTGCCTGCGCCAAAATGCTTATCAGTAGCTCATTAAAAAGTTCCTCTGATTGTACTCTCACTTCTTCTCAAGCAAGTCAAATAGCAGACGAGACACGACTAGATCCGTTGTACGACTGCTAGGCATTCTGATTTATCTACTGCTCACAAACCATGCAATTCAGAGGCCCGTAGAGGGACCAATAGAGTGGTCAGTAGGTTTTCATGCGTACGCAAACCAATGATGGCAAGAAAGCGTCCTAAGTTTTGGTCCTTTAGGCCCAAATCACATTTGAAGGCCACCTCACTTGTTAGCTCGTACCAATTATTCCCCATCATTTGATGCATGATCACTCACTGTACACTTGTGCGATTATTTTGTGACAACGTGTTATTACGTGTGGTAGCACCAAAATCACGTGACAAGTGTACAGATGGTTTCTCCAGTAAAGCACTGCAACAAATTGGAGTGCAAGGACTTCGAAAATGGTAGTAAGTGTGGAGACTGAAGTTAGCTGAAAAGAAGTCACAAGGCACTTTTGCTCTGTCTACTTCGCATGACTGGCCCCTCCGATCAATCATATTTGAATGCCAAAAATGCTATCATCAAGTTCCCTAATCACTTCCACCTTCAAATCAACTGTATGTTAACTTACCTTTATTTAGTGTGAGCTCCTCATGAATCGTTGATGACGATGCAAATAAATATCGCTTTTTGTTATTCTCAACCAAAAAATGCTAATGTGGAAAAATTTAAGCCATTCATTACCTAATAAGGAAAGAATCCTAAGCTAAATGCATCAACTTCAGTACGCTTGACTTTTGCAAACTCTGAAAATTACTCACAGAAGTGGCGATAAATTGGTTAAGAGCGAAACTAGTATGCAAAAGCCAAGCTGATCGTAAGCGGACAGAGTGACTACAGACGCGCCATATGGCACTTTTGCGAAAGCACGGAACAAGCCACGGAGAGTGAAGGGCATCGCAAAGTCTGAGCACACTTTGTCACCTTCGCAACACATGCAATGCCTAATGACACGAGCTTGGTGCATTGGCTGGGAAGACTCTGGTTGTTGGTTTTGAGATGGAGCGATTACCTTAATTAATGCGGCTTTACTTCAAAAATTATTCTTTAAGCATATTTCATTTCAGCGGTATTCATCGGTTCACATCCACGCATGAGACAGTCAATCGAGTTTTATTGGCATACGCGGCATGCGTAGCCTATTCCGCAACTGGTGCAGATGCCATGATGCGGACCACATGAAATCGTTTGGTCAAAAATAGAACCAGTTAAAGGAAAGATTTGAGCCACCTACTTATATATACTTCATTAAGGGCAAAATGGATGAAGTGACGCTGTTGAAACGAAAGGCGTGCGCACAACCTCAACTAAGCGAATGGTAGGAAATAGCTTTAAATGCGCGCGGAGTACAGAAAATCATGCAAGCGGGATGGGCAACACTGGTAATGGGTAAGATCCGCAGCAGTAATAAACAACACGATGCAGCTACCCAATCGAAAGAAAATTAAGCAATAGTGGGGATCAGAATACGAGTTGTGGTGATTACAACGAATAAACTCCTCATCGCCATGACGCAAAACTGTTGTGCGCTACCTCATTTCACTTATACATATAAAATGAGAAGTTGACACTTTGTTGAATGTTTCGGACGCTACCAGCACAGGTTAGTAACGATGACGAAGAGTCACTTTGGAATCCTTCATTTTTGGCACTAGATATTTGAGACTGACAAACAAAACAAGCTCGAATTGTAGACTACGCTTAGTTAGGCAAACCGAATGAGCTCGTTTGGTCGAAAATGTGGCTAGCACAAAGAAACTACTAAGCTACGTACTTTACTTCAAGTTCAGCGAGGTTAAGCTGGATGCCGTGCCTTTGTTTAATCAAAACTGTGCGCAGAACTTAAAGTTGGGGGTTGGATGGAAATGAATGCGCATGCACATGCAAGTAACACTGACTTACGCTGCGCATCGTGGTCTAGGTGCCCCGTGACGCTATAACTAACTTCCTAAACCAGTTGATCACGCTTGAGGTCAAGAAGATGCACGATCTTTGTAACGGTCCACTCAACGAATCACAAAGCCCATCGCATCTCGTGTCCCGTTTTTTTACAAAATAATCCTTAACTAGGCGACCTTTCTCTCTCCTACACTTGTTGCCTCACAAAGTTTTTCCTGCACATCTCAAACCCTATGCAAACACAAATGAGGTCTCGATAGGCTTCATTTTGGCTACGTTTAGCAAAAAGGCATGAAAAGGCAATGTAAGGGGGACACTGGCGTCTGACGTAACTCTGAGTGCAAATCTCTTTGGAAATCTAAAACTGAAGATGACATTGTATTGCATTCACACAGGAGTTATTGATATAGCAAATAATAAAAATGATGGCCAAGACAACAACTGAATTTGACGGGTTTGGTTATGCGACACCCTAGGCGTGATTGTGCGCAAGGATTACACAATTCCGAATTTCGGTTATCGCAACCCTTATGTTTTGACTGAGACAAACAGGTGGACGTCGTGATTGCAAAATCTTCATCCAGATAGAACAAAAGGAAGCAGCGTGTTAACGGTGAGATATGGTCAGCCCAATCACTCGCAATGTGCTTGAATTGCACAAGCCTTAACATCGTTTTCCCACAGAACATCATTGGCATCTCATGCCAATCGCGGATTCGCTTTACCAGTCGCTTGATTTGCTCTCCTATTCATGTTCGTTTAATCTTCTCTTTTCAAGTTCCACTGATCAGGCTTTCGTAAGATCCGGTTTGATTCATTCAACTTGATTTTAGCGGTTAATATTCCACAGCGTCAAGTTTCTCAATTTTTAATTGAAACAACCTAAAAATATGCGGACTTTGAATTCGTTTAGACATTACACAAAAATTAAAATAAGGAATTGGAATAATGCAAAATACACATGCGCAAATAACACGCACAAAATGAGGTAAATGGCGGATCCTGTTGGACAAGCGTCACCTACCTGACATGCAACGACGGTGGATAGTTCTGGAATTGGAGTCATAATCAGGCGCTGCTAACTGGTGAATGGTGGCGGGTTTTGTTCGCCTTACGGCTGGTCCTTCCTATTTCAACTGGCCACAGTGTCCGATATTCATTGAATCATAATTAGGGCGGAATTTCGCAATTGTCTTTACACGAGTGATTCGAAGACCACTCGCAATGGCAAAAGTTTGTTCAAGGCACCGCAGTGTTCTGAGAGCAGAGCAGAGGCATAACGTGTAAATTGACAGTATGAAACAGGGATTTGGCCAAGTAGTCAGTGCAAAGTGCATGTGACTACTGCATGTGAAGTAGTAAAGAAAAAGAAGCGATTCTATTCTTTCGAGAATTCTTTAGCTCCTAATAAAATTTTAATGTACGGCCTTAAGCGGTACTTATAACAGCGATGTCTCAAGTTAACGGCTCACATTGGAGGCTAAAGTAGGGTTTATCAAACATTCTCCGATGCACCAATTTATGCTGTAGAACACGGAGCATTCAAGAGTTTCATTCTGGTTTTCTAATGAAGGCCTTTGAGAGTATATTCTTGCTACGTGAAATCGTTTCGCTTTAAGCAAAGTCTCTTGTTTTCCACTATTCCACTCATAAGCAGAAAGTAGCTAAGGTAGGGGCCTAAATAAATCTTTTATTGCTAGGCCTAGAAATGCGCGATAAACCTTTTCGTCATGCATATGGGTGCATGGCATAAAGGGAATGAGCTGCGCCTTGCCCATAACTCACATTGGAACCGCCACCACACAGTCGGGTCTTCCATACCACCAGCTGAGCATTCGTCGCCTAGCTTTAATTCGACGGTCAGCAGATCGGAGTGAGTGATGACCGAATTAATTAGGCAGACACTTAATGGCAACTAATTGGAAGAGTGACTAGGCTAGAGTCAGATATTTTGTGTTGAGTCAGCACTGGCATTTACTCCGCCATCCTCTAGGATGCCTTCCGATTGCCGGGGTTGCAAGGGGACCGCTATTCTCCTTTAGTACCACCTTGAGCACTCTTCATTGACAGGTTAAAGCATTCGTGCATTTGTGCATTTGTAGTGACATTGCCACTGTCGGGGTGTGTTTGTACTTAGTGCGCGTGCAGCTGCTTGGAACGCCCACGGTATCGGATATTAATGAAAATTAACACACCCGCATCACATGCATTGAGTTCTTTTATTTGAGAAAGACCTTTGACAATTAGGATCGAATCGAGTTAGTAACATCAAGGTGCGTTTGCGTTCTCCTATATTCTAAAGCGATATCAAGGCACACACTTTACAATCTGTATCTGTTTGGCCAACATCTCTAACGTATGTATTTCTCACAGTCCATGATTATATACGTCTGCGTCCTATGTTACACTAATAAACCTTCTTCACGTCGATTCGCCAACCACGCCACTTGGTACATTAATATTTCAATGCATTATGCTCTAAAAGCCATATTTTAAATCTGTTAGTTATCCCATTAGTGATTAATAAATCAACATAATATCATTAGAAATCACAAGAATATGTGGCCAGGACTTGCACACATCCTTCCGAACAGATCTGAGAAGCTCCAAAAAATCTATGTTGGTCATTAAGCCTCTCTGATTGGCTGGATGTGAGAAGCGACTAGAACTGGATGCTAATGATCACTTGTTGCATAAAAGAGGCTTCAGATGTGTAGTTTTATCAGATTTTGCGTAGTAATGACTCAGGTTGGTTCAATTTACTCTGCGTTTGTTAAATGACTTTATCAAATCCATTTCGCATTTATATTCTCTCTGATAGTTGCTGAAATTTACCACTAAGTGTTTCGTTTAGGAAGAGTCAACAGCAGAGCAACCAAATCAGGACCTCCTTATTCAAACTCTTAGGATCCACCACAGTGTAAAGGACGTAAAATGGGTAGACGCACACCTCTGCAGGGTGCCTTTCTTTGCGGACGTGGAGGGATGCGCGTATTATTTTGATTATGCAAGTCAGTGGTACAATAACGAAGATACTTTCTTTCGTTGCCTCTCGTCGAGAGTGTTTCCTGCTGATACACTAGCTCCGATCAAGTGTTTGATCACCACACCATGTCGTTGCACAAGACTATCGCCATACAAAGTGAAACGCTACAAATGCGATTTGCCAGTACTGCGTTCTGCTTCCACTACTAGTCTCTGCTTGGACGTGTCTACGGATGTTCCCAGCTTTGCAAACCAGTGGGATGCATTTTTCAAGACAGCAGGTGGCACCGTACTGGACATGGTTAAAGGGTCAGAAGAAGGTGGAGAAGGAAGAGAAAGGATGCAGCTGAGCGATTATGACTGCATCGTTATATATCTTGATCATCCGGATTTTGAACATCGGGATTGTGGACACCTGAATGCTCTAGCCGATGTCCTCACGCCAAAGCAAACGCTTGTTGTGACCGGCTCGATGTGGCAAACGTTGGATCTCCGTCCAAACCTGGATTGCTTGCAAAAGATATTCGAGGGCTTAGGCGGTTTTCGCTAGCCCCCTTTTTCCAACTTACCTGATAGTTTTCGCATTTGGTGCAACCGGTGGCAAAACGATTAAACGATCAATTTGGTAGCGATAGTATAGTGGGCCTGTCTCCATGTCATATGGAGGAGAATTAAAGCTTTACACGCTTTGGCATGTTTGTGATTGGTCAGTCAATGACAGCACTTGATGGGTTGCCTAAAGCTTTCAAAAAATATACTATGCAATGGTGCTTGAAAAAACCTACATTTTTTGTGAACGCAGCGGTTAGATTTTGAACAAAATAAGAGCGATTTGGAACTGTGGAACCGTAGGTAATTTATTAGCTACTATCTTTTTGAAGGCGCCTTTGTGGGCTATAATGGTGGCTTTATCTCTCAACTCTTATCCTTGGCTTGTGAGAAGGCTTTTTTTGCACTATGCGACTTACCTAGTCGGTAAGAAGTGATGCTTGGTTTTGCGATTAGACATTCTTCACTTCCTCTGCCTCCCTGAGGGCCACATGGCTACACGCGTGGCATCTGGTGGCGTGTACTCGCAGACACCGAGACGCATTTTTCCCGCCTCGACATTCGCTTCTAACCTCCAAACACCGATTTTGAATTTTGAATTTGCTAACCGCTTTGCGACGGTCGGTGTACACGCTGAGTGTACGTTGAAGGCTAGGAGATATGGATCCTCAAGTTAGGCAGCTTTGATTTTGCTTCCTTATGACCAACTCTAAGCTTCTTGAACGTTGTTTAAGTGAGTGGGCATTAATTTCATATTGGCGAGCGTTAAGAGTTATGATCCGCAGTCGCAATCATCACCAGATCTCAAGTCAAGACCAAAGCTAGCCACCAAACGTGCAAGTGACATTGAGATATGAAGGATGGCCCATGAAATCAATGAGCCTTTGATATTACGCCCCTTATTTTTAAACGCGTTTAAGTACTCTGCGTCAAAAATCGACTGATTGGTAAAATATGGTTTAATCGTGTTAGCCGTCTGTGCTTTGCACTTTTCTCTGGAATCACTAAGGACATGGGTGAGACAGGCTTAATTACCACAAGGTTAACCTTAAAATACTATACAGAGCATTGCATTTTTAGCATAGCTCTGATAAGCCTGTAAAAGTGGGTTTGCCGGTTTTTTATTTGCTTGAAACGCGATATCCGACCACTTCATTGCGCTATCACATTCTCCTCGTGTAAATGCTAGTAAGACGTGACGATGTTAGCAGTACCTTATTCATCTGCAGTCACAGTTACATTTTACGGCAAGCCAGTCAGAATGTAAGTGGCTGTAGGCCGAATCGGAAAATAACTGACCAGCCAAACCACTTACCTGAACAGCTAACCTCGCATCTGATCAGCAGCTCTCATGTGTTTATTTATTGGCACGCTGATTTCGCAGGAACCGTGCCGTCTTTTCTAGTTCCTTGAGGACACATGCGCACCACTAACAAAACTAAGAATTAGGGTCCCGTAACACAACTGTTCGGTTGACCCGAACCATGGTCGATTTTGGAAACTAGACAAGCATTGTCAGCCTCTCAGACAGTGGCGTTGTGTGTTCGTTTTTTCGCAAGAACGGCGAGTTGAAACGCTGAGCAATGTTGATGTGTCACAGCAATTTGTTGAAATAAGTGACATTTTGGGTGTGACATACCGATGACTACAGAATTGCTCAGAGGACAGGGAATATCTTGTAATCGAGCGATTGTATTGTACTGTAACGTGAGTTCGCTTAACAATGCAATGCGGCTGATAACGGCGATAGTGTGCATAAAGACGCTGAAGCCTACGTGTGTTTGTGTGATTTCACAACCCTTTCACATCTATTGCCTTTTAATATCAGTACCGCCCCACGTCACGAATGGGTGACAAAACCCTCGACCAATGAGCTACATTAGACTTTGCTGCATTCATTCGTTCTTCGCAGATGGTGCAAACACCTTCGGCATTTGCTGTTTCTGCAATCAATCCTTCATCCAGACAGTTTGACTCTTCATGCGGATAGGCGTTATGCGTCTGGATGGATGCCAAATGGTTTATTGTTGTAAAGCTGCGGTCCGTGAGGAGGAAATAAACTCCACTTTGCATCAAAACTCTACCAGCAGTATAGCCCACTTTGCTCAGCAGCCTAGTTCGCTATGCCCGTTCTTTAGATTCGATGCCTTTAATCAGATTCCGGTCCTTTTGATGAATGGGCGGACACGAAGCTGAACAGCTGCGAGTGATCCCATAAGTCTACTTCCAGCAAATATTCACTTACTTTGAATTCAACGTTTGGGATTACACGATTTTCCATGTTTTAAATCTATTTCGTGAAGCAATTTTAATCCAGTAAAAGTGTGAGCAGCCGAATTAACAGTACCCACTTGACCACCATAATCTGCACTTTTGCGATGACTGCATCTTATTCCTATCATTGCGGATTGCCAGTTCTTCTCAGTGGAACCGGTTACACTTAATCTCGTCACACGGATACAGAAAAATAGAAAAAAGGCGTGCGATTCGCCCATGTCTTTGCATTTTTGCTTTGCGATCGTAAACGCGCAAAATGCTTCTGTGAATTTCTTATTAGAAAATTCAACGAAATTGTTACGATCATAGGAATCGAGGACTTGACTACAACTTGACGACCACCATCTCAGAACACGTCGTTTTGAGTGAAACCTGCTCCGGACTACATTAAGAATTCATCCTGCACCGCATGATGCATACCCTTTCCTAGAAGTCGCAAGAGCAGAGGCACCAAAACCAATCTTGACTCAACTAAAGGAAATGGAATGTTCACCATATTGATGACATCAATGCTCCGTGCTACCCTTCAAATATTTGCGTGCCTAGTTAATGAAGTAGCCAAAACGTTTAATGCTGAAAAAATGGACATGAAGATGGCAATGCTCTTTGATAATATGCAGTTAATGATAGTGGCCTGGACTAAAAGTTAAATACCTAGACATGTCGAGAACTGGCCGACACATGAGTTGCCTCTGAAGGCTTGCAAAGGTTGGAAATATAAGCCTAGATTTTAAATCCTTCTAAGGAAGACTGTAGAGCGGGTATTGTAGTGAGCCTAAGTGAGAGCCTATTTTACTATGCTTGAGGAGAATGGAGTTAGTTACATAGGAGGAGAAGCTTGCGTTGCATTCACGGTAGCTGAACACAGCAGCATTGTAAAACTCACTCATTTGCGGAGATCGTTTGCCAGCAATGGAAGGCAATTCAAACGACTTGTTGTAAGTGTCATGCAAAAGGCGATTTTAACAAACCTGAGCCGTAAAGTGTAACTCGAACTGCAGAGGGATGATGGAGTTGACGTTTGATAAAATCACGAAATGAAATCTCGCCACGGCGATATCAATGATGCAAGGAGCTTGTAATCTGCTTTGCTAATTTCCTAAACGTTCACGAAGGAGTAACTAGGGAGACTAGAAAGGTTGGTTAGTAGTTTTGGAACTCGACGGTACGCCGGTTTCTTATACAGTGGGCAAGGACGCTTCACCCACTTGACGATAGTGACAGCGGCAGAAATGGCAAAGAGCGCAGATGTCATCGCCCTTTCCTGTCAGTTGTTGAGTCGGCGATGGGTCCAACGTTCGAACTGGATGTAAATGCAGTCGTGTGAAGCATTCCTGCGCAACCTTGTTCTCACTTTTTCGTCGCAACATCGGAAGATTCTCTTCAACGTCATTCACGTAATAACATGGAAATGAATTTTTGTTTCCAGAATGATTTGTGCATTTCTTCAAAATTAGGTGAAGACTTGCCATTTTATCTTTATCAAGGCCGGTCTTTCCACAGAATCAGGTCACAGGGTCAGAACTTCTAGCCTTACAACTCCAAGTGCACTGTGTAATCCGTCTTCTCCAGTCAAAGAAACAACAGCTTCCGCCTGAAAATGATGCTTTGTTTCTGGCATCGATGAGATAAGAAACTGGCCTACAGCATCATTGATTGGGAAAGAGGCTAAAGAGCGTCATCAGAATTTCCATCGTACGTACTCAGTTGTTAGAAATGGGCTGGTGTTTGATTGACTTAAATGGCAATAGGTAGATTATTGCTCATGTACCAGGTAACAATCACCTAAGCATCTTTTACTGGTGTATCCACTAGGTGGGCCAAATATTGATGTTATGAGCTGGATACTTAACATGCACTCCTAAGATTTAGTGACGTTTAAGGCGCCGTATGCCTTTGCTATCCCAAATTTTCTGCTGCCTTAAGTAAATTGAATTTTGAATGGGCGAGAGAGAATAGAGATGGAGAAGGAGAGGAGTGAAGTGGGTAGAGGAGTTCACATGATTTGGTGTTGCATGGAATTGGGTTACAATTTGAAGTTTAGCAGGAAGATATTGTCGAATGACGTAAAGCATCTAATGAACAATCCACTCGATGCGCAGGATGGGGTCCACTCATTCATGCGCCCCTACCACATCTGGTCAATCTGCTTTTTTCGCTTATGGTCGATGGTCACTAAGTGGTAAGGAAGAAATTTACGCGATTGCAGTGGTACAGGTTCCCCAATTCAATAAGGAACGACCATGATTCGGGACACAAGATGGTGACCCGTGTCATCAATCACTACATCAACTTCGTGTTGCTTGAAGACAGCCTTAGTCCGTGGATGCTCAACCTTCTTAGTGAAACTAATCGCGTGCTTCACGCTCAGATATGACCTTACCAGGTTGCCGCCATCGCATCCAATGCGGCTTTTGAATCAGTGTATAAGTTAATAAATGGAAGGATGCGTGAGCACCTCATTTTTAGTGTGAGCAAAACAGTTGACCTTTTGGATGAAGACCTCAATGGAAGATGAGGTTTGGAGTTGCGAGTGTGTGTTAAAAACCAAGTAAAATGACGCTTGCTAAACAGTACAACACGGCGTTGGAAAGGGACATGACAATGCCGAAGAAGACAGTAGCAGAGACAATGATGTCGTTGCTCACTCCGACATTGCTAAGTAGCAAATAAAAGTGTAGGGATCTTTAGCATCACTGCCATCATGCTGAATAACGATACAAGTGGACAATGCCATTCATCACAGCCATCCAACTTATTTAACCATTGATTTGAGCAATTTAGCTGCCCTAATTTTGCATTTGGCATTGCGAAGTGCAGACTTTAGACCTTATCTACGGTCACTGCTTTTGTCCTCGAAAAAGACATAAAGTGCTTGCTATATGAAGGCATTCAGTACATAGAACGACCAATGCTATGTAATTCACAGCCTCAACCCCTTCTCAAAATCCACAACCTTAACCGCCTTCCATTGCTTTAGTTGCTTTAAATCCAAACAATAGTTTTGCTAACAAATACACGTTGTACGTAACAACAAAAATAGTGCCGATCAGGAAAAGGGAAACCGTAATGCAGACGTTCAAGTGTAACTAGAGAGGGAGTCGAAGTCGGGGAAATAAGGAACACTGGCATGACTAGTGCAGCTACCACTTTGTCCAAGGGTAGCAACTTACGGATAGCATTTGAGAGCGCGAAGCTTCTTTTAGTCTAGAAAGCAGTGGCTGCACTTGTGCCCCGACTTCTGCCAGTAGATTTCCCAAACATAACGATAAATGGCACTGATGGAGGACACAGCCATAGCAAAAGGCTCCGCACCCCCCTAGTGCCACAATTCGATGACTATTACGAGGTCCCATACAGTGGAGGGTCTGGCATTATCCCCTCCATGGCCATTATGCAGATGGCGCGCACTCACACATCATCTCCCACAGAACTTGAGCTCGTCATGGCAGGGTTCATGCCCCTTGTAGAATGATCGCGATGTCACGCAGTTGGGTATGGACCGGTTCAATCAATTCACGAAAACGCGAATGCATTGGTAAACACCTATTCCTGAAAGATAATGAGTAAAATCACTCCTCCAGTGTAATGACAGCCGCACAAAAATATTAAAATATGGATACACGAGATTACAGCTATATACACGAGCTTCCAACTCACCTTTGACTTCAAACGATCACCATCTTTTAATACAATGACATCCAGTCGGCAGTTTTCTGGCATATTTATGCATCGACTGGACTATGAACATGCGAAAATGTTGAAACAATCCCTTTTTAATGCTATCTTGAGTCAGGAAAGAAAATATAATATTTTTTAATTATCGATGGCCTTCAACCGCTGGTAAAAGTAGCTACAGGCGCAGTCAAGCGCGCCAACCACATATTCGACCTCGACTTTGGATGAATTGGAGACGCGACTGATAAAAATAAGAAGTTGGTAAAGAAAAGCTATTAAAAAGTATCAAATAAAACAATAGCCACACTGCATCCTTAGCAAAAGTACGTCTTAGCAGGCTTTGTAAACCAACACTTTTACAATCAAAATCTTGAAATAAGTGAGGCAAACTACGATATAATTTTAACAAACGCTTTTATTTTATGATCATTTTAATGTTATTTTGACTTTTGCTTATTAAATGACTTACTTTGTTTGCCTTTTCAATCCCCATATTTACTCTAAAAGACAAAAAGAAAACAGATCTTTTTGGGCATATGTGTATAGAGGCATTTGAATTGCCTTGAGAAACTATGTAAGCGTTCTGGCATCGCAGAACCATTTGTTTACTTGTGTTTCCTTTCGTGTTGGAAGGGGATCCATGTTTGCAAACGCATTAACCCCCAAAAAATTATGCACATATAATTTAACAACAATGACATTCTTTATTTGTCATGGTTTGTATCCCACATGTCACGCATGTGTGACGTGCGACATGTTGTAGGCATCAGGGCATGGCATGTAATGCTGGAAGCGTAATTTCAATAATAGATCACAGTCAAGGCAAGCTTGTAAGAACCTGATACAAAAAGTCTAAACTTTAGGCTTGCAACAGTCCAACTCAAAAAAAACGGCCTAATAGTCTACATGGCTTCTATCTAGATGCAACTACGGTGAGGCATTTCCTGTCCTCACAACCTTCAACACCGACTGCTCAAAAGAAACAAGATAAAGCCATCAATAGGCAAATACATGAAACGTTCTCTAGCAAAAATAACCTAAGACGATAAATGAATCTAAATTTGATTAAATCGTGCTTAACTGAACCAAAAATTTGCTTTAATAATTAATTTTACGATTAAAACGTACTGAAGAACTGCCATCTATTCAACTTGCAATCCAGTATGAAAAAGCAACTTCCCATAGGTAATGAGAGCTTCTGACAATGCCTCATTGTTTATTTTTGGTTTTTTTTGTTTAATAGACAATTCTATAGTCTTCAAATAGAGAATCGCAGTGTTATTTCTCACTTTAGACACACTTTTTATGCAGATTTCTGCTTGATTAAACTATCTAAGCAGCGCGATTTAACCAAAAAATTATATTCAATTATTTTCCAGTCTGCCAACGGAGGTTTCATGTTGCAAAACCAACCTTCATTTTGAAAATGTGATGGTTGTACTACGATGCTGAATTCGCAGAATTAGTAACATTTTCCCTCAGTTCACCCTGCAGGCTACTAGCGGCTCTAATGCAGAAGATACTTTGGACGAGAACACGAAGTCTGTGGCGCGACCGCAAATAAGCGCACACATGCACACAAGGGTCTTCTATTTTTAAATACCAATACGCAAATGATAGACTTCTACATACTGAACTCCACGCCTTCACGAGTATGCTGCTGGGGTTATAAATTGCTCTTTTTGCTTGTATCAGCACTAATTGTCC
Organism: Taenia hydatigena; assembly: GCA_036345935.2. Lineage (NCBI taxonomy): Eukaryota > Metazoa > Platyhelminthes > Cestoda > Cyclophyllidea > Taeniidae > Taenia > Taenia hydatigena. Next base: position 35,123 of record JADWOT020000120.1, read on the forward strand.
AAATAATGGTACGCTCTTACTTAGAGTTATTTCTCCCAAATTTTTTTCAGCATTGTTGCAATGCCCCAATCTTACGCAATTCTGTTTGCTATTAAGAATGTAAACCTTTATCCACTGCACAACTCCCCACCCACTTGCATTAAAAAACACCTTAGAAGTCACTACAAAATGGTATTTGCACGCGTATAATAGATACGACGAAAAGGAAATACAAATCCAAGATAAGAACAGTTCAAGTGAGTTCAAAGGGGATCAAATGCAGGTGTTTTGGCAAAATAAATAGGTTTATGTGAAAAGATATTTATAAAATGATATTGCAACGTCAAACTTACGTAATCTGACGAAGGTCGTAGTTCCATTCTCCGCCTTTACCATCTGTGGCTCAAAAGTCACTGCCGTATGTATTGTGCATTTCTCCTTAAATGCCATTAAAATAAATCAAGCCCTAGTTTATCAAAAAGGAGCACTATGCATTTTGCAGGAATTAATACAATCATGAAAAGTAAACATTTAAGAATGCCGTCCTTGCTTCCGGCGTAACTTAATGGCTAAAAATTGATGCCTACGTCCAGATTTTTGAGTAAATAATAGAGTGTCACTCGTGTTAAAGATTCTAATGTACACGCATTGTGGACGCATACAAATAGGCTATTACAAGCACTGACCACTAACAGTTGCTTTCGGTGACGATAATTTTAAATTACAGAGATTCATTTGGCCAGGTATATTAGAAGAAATCAAAAATAAGTGATTTGGTGCATCGAAATATCTGCAGGGTCAGAAAAGGGTAAAGTAATTTGCTAAAGCCTAAAAGAACAGCAGTTTGCCTCAAAAAAGCCTTTGAATTAACAAATTTAACGTGCTTTCAATTTTAAGAAGAGGCACAAATGCATTTTACAGGTCTGAATTTTTCAAGAGCGGTAAAGGTATAATCCTTCTGCAATCCGAGCCAATCAGTCACACTTACCTCAGCCCCGACATGGACAGCAATGCTACACGCACATTCGCTACACATTATCACGCATGACATTGCATCTAACGATGTCACTTGTGGCTGTACTTTGGCATCGTAGAATTTATTAACCAGGACTCTGTAATCAACAGGGGTGGAAGCAAGTAGAGCGGTGACCAAGTCAAGCGCTATTGGCCTCATTTTCCAAATGAAAATTTCTTACTCGTACCGTTTGCATTCAGATTCTTTCGATTGGCGAAGCACGATTTCTATAACTGGTCAGTATATCATCGCGAATCGTTTGCGAGACCTATTTAACTGTTCCCAGCCTCTGGAAAAGCTCTCTAATGAGGGAAATGTAAAGTATGCAGATAAGGTCCGCACTGCCTATTATAGCTTTGATTCACAGCACAATTTTTAGCTTTTTAACTTCCAATGATAAAGCTAAGCCATTCTAAGTGCTAACTAAAGTAGTCTTGGTCTGGTGGCCCTGCAGGCTACTAGCGGCTCCAATGCAGAAAATACTTCAGACGAGAGCAAGAAATCTGTAATGCGACCGTAAATAAACGCGCGCATGCACTCAAGGGTCTTTTTTATGTACGGATGCCTGCACGCAAATGGTGAACTTGTACATACCAAACTCGACACCTTGACAAATATCCTGGAGTTGGAGTGAGTTGGTTAATCATGTTCAAGTTGGACATTGTTCAGAATCATTTTGGTAGCGTTAAGTGTCGCTGTATGTCTCTAGGAGGAATCTGGATAGCTGTATGATCGGTATTCATATGAGTGAAAGCATGGCCTTACCAACAAATCTCTCCTTTCCTAGACGAATCATTAGCTCCATTTCATTGTGCAGAATTCGCAGTGACAGTAAAGGTATCCAAACCATGGTGCCTGTGGCGCAACATATGGTGCATATCCCGCATAAAGTAAATAAGAACAGACACAAAATTCAGTTTTAACATCAGTGGAACGGATTTTTGAATGTAAATGGTAATGACAAATTATAGTAGTTGGTGTCTCCTCATATTTAAAATGCTTGCAATAAAACGCGGCGCAGTTCACAAACAAGCATGATTTAGTACAAAAGGCTGCTAATTATGCATGCATCCGATGATACGCAATTTACTTTTTTGAATAATGATGGAATGTGTCTGTGAATCTGTCCAAACGGAAGCAGTGTGCAGTGGGAGCACTGCATTGGTGAGATTAAATGTTGGATCCTGTGTTAAAAGGGTTGGAACGAAAGGCATTTAAGAATTTACCACAGTGATCCTCATTTTTAATTGCATGACAGTAAAACGTGTGCAATCGTTGCATGACTTAGTAGAAGCCCACCATCGCGAACTAAGCTAATGAAAGGCGATTGTCTCGAGCTAAGCATTTGTATTATAGTAACCATGGCGGTCTTGACGTTGTTGTAAAGGTATCTTTTCTCACTGAAGCATGAGTTAAAATTCAAAATAATGCATCAAATCAAATTCAATTAAAATAAAGTTAAGTAAATACATCTATGGACAAACCACTTAAAAAACCTCGATTCCTGTAAACAGGTTTCATGGGCTCTCTTTGAGTATCTGCATTCAAATCTTTCTGGAAGTCCTTAATTTCGTCAACGGATGAATGTTGATTAGGTCCCTAAATATAGTCAAAGTACTAGCTTACGATGTAGCGTCGCTGTTGCTCACGGCGACCAGTGACAAGTCAGAGGTGGTGCAGTAGTGAGATGAAGTAGCCCACCATGACGATGTTGATGAGGACACAGCCATCCTCACATGTTCAGACGATCGACCCAAGTATATGAAAGCGGATCGGCGATGGCCGATAGTAAAGTTTGTTGGATAAGTTCCTCTTGCTATTAAACGATTTTTCAGCACAGCTTTTCTACGCTGCCTACTATGAACAAGACTTCAAAATTTGCGCCCGTATGGGTTCCATCAACCGATCACAGACACTAATACTATTTAAGAGTCGCCTTAATGTTTCGATGTTAGTAAAGCTGACGGCAACACACATCCTGTATTGTTTGAGAGTATCGTATTTTGTAAAAAGTAGTTGCAATATGCTAATGCTTCATTTTCATCGCATGGGTGCATAAGACCGTTTTCTATATTACAAACCTGGTTTGCTGCTGAAACGTGTTAATGCATGATACAGGGCACACAAATTTGCCACTAATGTTGAAGTTATTTACATTTAAAATGAAACGGAAGTTTAGAGCGACCATTTACATTGATGCTTGCTAGTCGGTTTGGGTGATGTTTGTTTAACTTTTCTACCTGTTCTTAGCAAAATACATGGTTCAATTGGCACTGCAGTAGGTACACGCTTATTCAAAAAAGCTAGTATTCTTTTCCTAAATGTTGCATTATAATTAGTGTGTGGTAGTTCTGGTTAAGCTGTAAAGGCAATGCTTTTAACAAAATGCGTCGGTAATGAGTAATGATTCCAAAATACAACGTTTTTAGTCCATGTAAGCCAATGTTGCGATATGACAAATGGTCGTTTATTACAAATTTAACAACAAGACATGCGTGCATTAGTATTGCACAATTTAAGGTTTCATAAATTAAGAGTTATCCAATTGATTCTCAAAGCAAAGGAAATGTGCCATAATATGTGGTCAGAAACAGAAAGTCGACACTGAAATTGGAGCAGCTGTAACCGCGAATTTTCGTTAAAACTGGAATATAATTAATGAATGGATTAGTAGTTAGCATATTATGTATTGATAAGATGTGAATAGATGCCAGAGACACGGCATGTTTTAACACCCAGTAGTCGTCAGAGTTTGTTGATCGCAGCATCAAGCAAAGTTTCCTTGAGTTAGGATGCATTACAGTGCTATCTTAGACTATGCAACGAGAATCGCTTTAATATCTAGAACAACTGTCTGCAGCAATACGCTGCTTTTCCCTAATGCTTTTGCCTAGAGAAAGTAAAAGGCCTGATAAACGACATAAATGCTATGTTCTTGATAATTCTGACTTGTGCAAGCCTACGTTGAAAATGGCTCAGAGAATGCTAATCGATGTGAGTAGAGGGACGGTAGAAGAGGTGCAGTAGGCTACCGTCTGAATTAACAAACGAAAATGAGGTCCTTCAAGTTTAAACTTGAAATTGCCAAATCGACTCATCGATTGCCGTCGCATTGGAATAGGCAGACTATTATATCATTCAATTCAAGTTCCTTGTCTGCACACCTCCTAGTTAACATTGGGAAGCCTTCATATTCCAAGAAAGGCCGTATTAGACGTCAAGTTAGTCCCATCTTTAGGGCCACTTCATATTGACATTAGTGTCCTCAGAACCTATTTCCGATCGCGACAAATGCTGAGTTAGCAAACACATCGAGTATGAAGAAAGGTGATTCAAGCTGCTATAGCTTATCCTCAATATCATGCAGCTGCTAGTGATGATAAGAACGCAATTCAACCCAAAGCGTAGTGTACAATTTACCTTCAGCTCACTTTTAAAAGGGAAGATGGATGGACATGGGTCCGGATCATGCACAAATTCAGGAATGATAAAGCTTGTGGGATGCATTGATACGGATAATTTCGAAAATGAATTGTAAGGAGAACTTGGTTACCATATTGATAACTCTAATGTATTAATAACAATTTTAAATATGGCTCGCGTGGTGCTCATGAGTTTGACAGTATCGTTGTCAGCTATCACATGTTGATAATTTTCACATGTCACACATGTGTGACGTGCGAGTTCAAGTAGAGAATTGATCGTTTAATCGTTTTGCCACCGGTTGCACCAAATGCGAAAACTATCAGGTAAGTTGGAAAAAGGGGGCTAGCGAAAACCGCCTAAGCCCTCGAATATCTTTTGCAAGCAATCCAGGTTTGGACGGAGATCCAACGTTTGCCACATCGAGCCGGTCACAACAAGCGTTTGCTTTGGCGTGAGGACATCGGCTAGAGCATTCAGGTGTCCACAATCCCGATGTTCAAAATCCGGATGATCAAGATATATAACGATGCAGTCATAATCGCTCAGCTGCATCCTTTCTCTTCCTTCTCCACCTTCTTCTGACCCTTTAACCATGCCCAGTACGGTGCCACCTGCTGTCTTGAAAAATGCATCCCACTGGTTTGCAAAGCTGGGAACATCCGTAGACACGTCCAAGCAGAGACTAGTAGTGGAAGCAAAACGCAGTACTGGCAAATCGCATTTGTAGCGTTTCACTTTGTATGGCGATAGTCTTGTGCAACGACATGGTGTGGTGATCAAACACTTGATCGGAGCTAGTGTATCAGCAGGAAACACTCTCGACGAGAGGCAACGAAAGAAAGTATCTTCGTTATTGTACCACTGACTTGCATAATCAAAATAATACGCGCATCCCTCCACGTCCGCAAAGAAAGGCACCCTGCAGAGGTGTGCGTCTACCCATTTTACGTCCTTTACACTGTGGTGGATCCTAAGAGTTTGAATAAGGAGGTCCTGATTTGGTTGCTCTGCTGTTGACTCTTCCTAAACGAAACACTTAGTGGTAAATTTCAGCAACTATCAGAGAGAATATAAATGCGAAATGGATTTGATAAAGTCATTTAACAAACGCAGAGTAAATTGAACCAACCTGAGTCATTACTACGCAAAATCTGATAAAACTACACATCTGAAGCCTCTTTTATGCAACAAGTGATCATTAGCATCCAGTTCTAGTCGCTTCTCACATCCAGCCAATCAGAGAGGCTTAATGACCAACATAGATTTTTTGGAGCTTCTCAGATCTGTTCGGAAGGATGTGTGCAAGTCCTGGCCACATATTCTTGTGATTTCTAATGATATTATGTTGATTTATTAATCACTAATGGGATAACTAACAGATTTAAAATATGGCTTTTAGAGCATAATGCATTGAAATATTAATGTACCAAGTGGCGTGGTTGGCGAATCGACGTGAAGAAGGTTTATTAGTGTAACATAGGACGCAGACGTATATAATCATGGACTGTGAGAAATACATACGTTAGAGATGTTGGCCAAACAGATACAGATTGTAAAGTGTGTGCCTTGATATCGCTTTAGAATATAGGAGAACGCAAACGCACCTTGATGTTACTAACTCGATTCGATCCTAATTGTCAAAGGTCTTTCTCAAATAAAAGAACTCAATGCATGTGATGCGGGTGTGTTAATTTTCATTAATATCCGATACCGTGGGCGTTCCAAGCAGCTGCACGCGCACTAAGTACAAACACACCCCGACAGTGGCAATGTCACTACAAATGCACAAATGCACGAATGCTTTAACCTGTCAATGAAGAGTGCTCAAGGTGGTACTAAAGGAGAATAGCGGTCCCCTTGCAACCCCGGCAATCGGAAGGCATCCTAGAGGATGGCGGAGTAAATGCCAGTGCTGACTCAACACAAAATATCTGACTCTAGCCTAGTCACTCTTCCAATTAGTTGCCATTAAGTGTCTGCCTAATTAATTCGGTCATCACTCACTCCGATCTGCTGACCGTCGAATTAAAGCTAGGCGACGAATGCTCAGCTGGTGGTATGGAAGACCCGACTGTGTGGTGGCGGTTCCAATGTGAGTTATGGGCAAGGCGCAGCTCATTCCCTTTATGCCATGCACCCATATGCATGACGAAAAGGTTTATCGCGCATTTCTAGGCCTAGCAATAAAAGATTTATTTAGGCCCCTACCTTAGCTACTTTCTGCTTATGAGTGGAATAGTGGAAAACAAGAGACTTTGCTTAAAGCGAAACGATTTCACGTAGCAAGAATATACTCTCAAAGGCCTTCATTAGAAAACCAGAATGAAACTCTTGAATGCTCCGTGTTCTACAGCATAAATTGGTGCATCGGAGAATGTTTGATAAACCCTACTTTAGCCTCCAATGTGAGCCGTTAACTTGAGACATCGCTGTTATAAGTACCGCTTAAGGCCGTACATTAAAATTTTATTAGGAGCTAAAGAATTCTCGAAAGAATAGAATCGCTTCTTTTTCTTTACTACTTCACATGCAGTAGTCACATGCACTTTGCACTGACTACTTGGCCAAATCCCTGTTTCATACTGTCAATTTACACGTTATGCCTCTGCTCTGCTCTCAGAACACTGCGGTGCCTTGAACAAACTTTTGCCATTGCGAGTGGTCTTCGAATCACTCGTGTAAAGACAATTGCGAAATTCCGCCCTAATTATGATTCAATGAATATCGGACACTGTGGCCAGTTGAAATAGGAAGGACCAGCCGTAAGGCGAACAAAACCCGCCACCATTCACCAGTTAGCAGCGCCTGATTATGACTCCAATTCCAGAACTATCCACCGTCGTTGCATGTCAGGTAGGTGACGCTTGTCCAACAGGATCCGCCATTTACCTCATTTTGTGCGTGTTATTTGCGCATGTGTATTTTGCATTATTCCAATTCCTTATTTTAATTTTTGTGTAATGTCTAAACGAATTCAAAGTCCGCATATTTTTAGGTTGTTTCAATTAAAAATTGAGAAACTTGACGCTGTGGAATATTAACCGCTAAAATCAAGTTGAATGAATCAAACCGGATCTTACGAAAGCCTGATCAGTGGAACTTGAAAAGAGAAGATTAAACGAACATGAATAGGAGAGCAAATCAAGCGACTGGTAAAGCGAATCCGCGATTGGCATGAGATGCCAATGATGTTCTGTGGGAAAACGATGTTAAGGCTTGTGCAATTCAAGCACATTGCGAGTGATTGGGCTGACCATATCTCACCGTTAACACGCTGCTTCCTTTTGTTCTATCTGGATGAAGATTTTGCAATCACGACGTCCACCTGTTTGTCTCAGTCAAAACATAAGGGTTGCGATAACCGAAATTCGGAATTGTGTAATCCTTGCGCACAATCACGCCTAGGGTGTCGCATAACCAAACCCGTCAAATTCAGTTGTTGTCTTGGCCATCATTTTTATTATTTGCTATATCAATAACTCCTGTGTGAATGCAATACAATGTCATCTTCAGTTTTAGATTTCCAAAGAGATTTGCACTCAGAGTTACGTCAGACGCCAGTGTCCCCCTTACATTGCCTTTTCATGCCTTTTTGCTAAACGTAGCCAAAATGAAGCCTATCGAGACCTCATTTGTGTTTGCATAGGGTTTGAGATGTGCAGGAAAAACTTTGTGAGGCAACAAGTGTAGGAGAGAGAAAGGTCGCCTAGTTAAGGATTATTTTGTAAAAAAACGGGACACGAGATGCGATGGGCTTTGTGATTCGTTGAGTGGACCGTTACAAAGATCGTGCATCTTCTTGACCTCAAGCGTGATCAACTGGTTTAGGAAGTTAGTTATAGCGTCACGGGGCACCTAGACCACGATGCGCAGCGTAAGTCAGTGTTACTTGCATGTGCATGCGCATTCATTTCCATCCAACCCCCAACTTTAAGTTCTGCGCACAGTTTTGATTAAACAAAGGCACGGCATCCAGCTTAACCTCGCTGAACTTGAAGTAAAGTACGTAGCTTAGTAGTTTCTTTGTGCTAGCCACATTTTCGACCAAACGAGCTCATTCGGTTTGCCTAACTAAGCGTAGTCTACAATTCGAGCTTGTTTTGTTTGTCAGTCTCAAATATCTAGTGCCAAAAATGAAGGATTCCAAAGTGACTCTTCGTCATCGTTACTAACCTGTGCTGGTAGCGTCCGAAACATTCAACAAAGTGTCAACTTCTCATTTTATATGTATAAGTGAAATGAGGTAGCGCACAACAGTTTTGCGTCATGGCGATGAGGAGTTTATTCGTTGTAATCACCACAACTCGTATTCTGATCCCCACTATTGCTTAATTTTCTTTCGATTGGGTAGCTGCATCGTGTTGTTTATTACTGCTGCGGATCTTACCCATTACCAGTGTTGCCCATCCCGCTTGCATGATTTTCTGTACTCCGCGCGCATTTAAAGCTATTTCCTACCATTCGCTTAGTTGAGGTTGTGCGCACGCCTTTCGTTTCAACAGCGTCACTTCATCCATTTTGCCCTTAATGAAGTATATATAAGTAGGTGGCTCAAATCTTTCCTTTAACTGGTTCTATTTTTGACCAAACGATTTCATGTGGTCCGCATCATGGCATCTGCACCAGTTGCGGAATAGGCTACGCATGCCGCGTATGCCAATAAAACTCGATTGACTGTCTCATGCGTGGATGTGAACCGATGAATACCGCTGAAATGAAATATGCTTAAAGAATAATTTTTGAAGTAAAGCCGCATTAATTAAGGTAATCGCTCCATCTCAAAACCAACAACCAGAGTCTTCCCAGCCAATGCACCAAGCTCGTGTCATTAGGCATTGCATGTGTTGCGAAGGTGACAAAGTGTGCTCAGACTTTGCGATGCCCTTCACTCTCCGTGGCTTGTTCCGTGCTTTCGCAAAAGTGCCATATGGCGCGTCTGTAGTCACTCTGTCCGCTTACGATCAGCTTGGCTTTTGCATACTAGTTTCGCTCTTAACCAATTTATCGCCACTTCTGTGAGTAATTTTCAGAGTTTGCAAAAGTCAAGCGTACTGAAGTTGATGCATTTAGCTTAGGATTCTTTCCTTATTAGGTAATGAATGGCTTAAATTTTTCCACATTAGCATTTTTTGGTTGAGAATAACAAAAAGCGATATTTATTTGCATCGTCATCAACGATTCATGAGGAGCTCACACTAAATAAAGGTAAGTTAACATACAGTTGATTTGAAGGTGGAAGTGATTAGGGAACTTGATGATAGCATTTTTGGCATTCAAATATGATTGATCGGAGGGGCCAGTCATGCGAAGTAGACAGAGCAAAAGTGCCTTGTGACTTCTTTTCAGCTAACTTCAGTCTCCACACTTACTACCATTTTCGAAGTCCTTGCACTCCAATTTGTTGCAGTGCTTTACTGGAGAAACCATCTGTACACTTGTCACGTGATTTTGGTGCTACCACACGTAATAACACGTTGTCACAAAATAATCGCACAAGTGTACAGTGAGTGATCATGCATCAAATGATGGGGAATAATTGGTACGAGCTAACAAGTGAGGTGGCCTTCAAATGTGATTTGGGCCTAAAGGACCAAAACTTAGGACGCTTTCTTGCCATCATTGGTTTGCGTACGCATGAAAACCTACTGACCACTCTATTGGTCCCTCTACGGGCCTCTGAATTGCATGGTTTGTGAGCAGTAGATAAATCAGAATGCCTAGCAGTCGTACAACGGATCTAGTCGTGTCTCGTCTGCTATTTGACTTGCTTGAGAAGAAGTGAGAGTACAATCAGAGGAACTTTTTAATGAGCTACTGATAAGCATTTTGGCGCAGGCAACAACTCCCGCTGCCTCTAAGCCATTTAACAAAATAATCGTCGACATTACGCGCAGCCTTCAGCTGGCTGCCGAATCCGCACATTTCTCGTCGCTCTACAGGAACGACAAGTGCTCCAACATCCAGCATGCTTTTAAAGTTAAGTTATTCGCTACTGAGTTGTTCAAAATGTTGATTGGCATCACAAGGGTTGCCTAATATTGATTGTCTAGCTGTCGCGAAAAGCTTGGCAGCTGACAACAAGCGAGTGGTATAAAGTGGATGGACGGATGGATAAATCAATAGGTAGCTGATAAAGGATTGGATAATTAATACGAGATTCGCTTGAACATCAGTTATCATAAGCTGTTTTAACACGCACTTGATGGGTGGATGGAGGCAAAGAAATGGAGGCGTCTTGCATATGTGGAATTGATTGAGGTAGGTAGGCGAGCCTTTACATGATTATCTCCTCCAGTCATCCTTGGCAACGCAGTGCATAAATATCCTGAAGAAGAGCACAGACAAAAGCCAGCTCATTGCTTTGTCTCTTGTCTACTGGTATTGTAGTGCATAGTATGGACGTTGACCACGATATATAGGTGTGCCATTTCCTGAGGTCATTTCCGCGCCTTATAGTCAGCCTACTAAAGGAATCAAAGCATAGTAACGAGGTCAATGCAAACTCACTCTTTTCTTGGCTACCGTTGTACGTCATAGCTCAAAATTCTACTGATCACGAGAAAGGAAAGCAATGTGTGCAATGCGCGCGGAATTACATAAAAGTACGACCTCAAAACCAAAATTACTGGAAAGAGCCAACAAAGGTTCAGCAGACTTTCTTCGTTGTTTGCGTATTTACGTATTGCCTGTAGGTCAGGTCAACTTCGAATGCGTAGTAGTAATAGTGGTAGTAGTAGTAGGTGCTTGGGGTGGGTGGGTTGGAGGGAAGTGAAAGAGGTAGGCACTGGATGGCCCGCTACCACTACTACTCGAGAAGTGCAAGCAAGAGAAGGTAAGTGACATGTCCAGCGTGCAGGAAAAAGAGGCGCGAATTGAGGAACAAGATTAAAATTCTGTGGATGGAAAAGACAATTGAGGGAGAAAAAGTAAGGTGGCAAATAAATGAAAGTAAGAGAGGTGCGAGATGCACAGGCTGTCTGGTCAAGGAAAAGTTACGCGTAGGGCCTGTCTAACTGCCTGTCCTGGTTTTCTTTCTGTCGAGGAGGAGGACTTTATCTCGCTGCTAGCTGGTGCGTGTGTGATAGTAAAGGGGGAAAAATAGGCTTGATAAATGAGAAACGGAAGGCGAGAAGGCTTCTGCGGTGAATAAATGGATAAATGGAGGAGAGAAAGGGTGGGGAAGTGAAAAAAGTGAAAAAGGGGAGGAGGAAGAGAACAAGATGTCTACGACAAGAAAACGGGAGGAAGTAGCAGCGAATGAATGCGTTACTTTAACGGCGAGTGTGTGCCTGTGTCAATGAAGTGGAAGCGTGGAGATAGAGGAAGGGAAGGAAGGAGGGGAATAGGTAATGCTGGATGATGGGATAGAAGGGAAAAGGCAGAAATGTGATAGGGATATGAAATGGCGTAGAAGAAAAAATACGCTAACAATAAATGAAAGAAGGAATAAAGGTAGATAAATGATCGTTTGTCACCTGTGATTGGCATTAAAAAGAAGAAGGTTAAAAGAAAAAAGGAAGGACTAGAAGAAAGAAAATATTATGCACTTAATGGATTTAGGTGAGAGGGTGGAATAGAGGTAAGGAAAAGTGAATAATTATGTGTCACATGCATGTAAAGGTGGGAAAAACGATGAAAGGTTAAAAAATAGTGGAGGAGCACTTGATGGGTTAAACGGCACAAATGAAGTAGGGAACAGATGTTTAGCTTATCCCTTCAAAACACTTTGATTCTTCTTTTTAAAAACGAGGTGCATTGAAAGAACGATTTGTGGCAGTGCGGTGCGGCGCGCAGCACAAAGACAGTAGTGGAAGGTGAAGAGAGGGAAGGAAGGAAGGAAGGAGAGGACCATTCCCTTTCCGCTTATAACTGTCACGCAAAAAAAAAATAAAAGTAAAAGAAGAAGACATGCAAGGAAAGGCAGAAAGAAGGGACGAAAGAAATAAGGGTTATTGATTGCTAGCGGAGGGAAGGTCACTGGTCGTGATGGTAAAGTTAGGATAGCAAATAAATAAATGAGCTTACAAAAGTAAAAAAGGAAAGAAAAGGGATAAAAAAGGAAAGGAAAGAAAACCTGTTAGGTGGTGGAACTGTGACTGCCAGCGTGTGTCACATATATGTGACGGTGGGTAGGTAGGATGAGGTGAACAAACGGTGAGTTCAGAGTCAGTAAGGCCAAGTACATGGCTTGTTAAATAATTAGTATTTAAAAGCTTCTCTAGCAAGTGCTGTTAAATTTCGTTAGAATCGAATTGGTTACATAAAGGAAAGTCTTAAGGACGAAGAGGAGAGGAGAGAGTGGCTGCTTTGCGTTGATTGAAAGGGCAGTAGTTGGATCTAAAATGACTTCAACTGACAATCGATTCTGAGTTCTATCGGTGTTGCTTGCAGCAAAACCTGAATTCAAAAGCAACGCTTAGGTCACTAAAATGGAGCTAAATGGTGTCCGAGGGTACATAATCACGTCAGCTGACCTTGAATCAAGGCCTAACCCCCAGCACGGGTACGCTGTGACATCATCTGACCTTAACTTGCCTATAAGCCCAGAACTGGTCGCTATTACTACGTAATTTGTACATTCTCATAGTCTCCTACCCATTTTGGAGGCCTATTATTGCGTAATTGGACCTGAGCTCCATCTAGTGGTCTATTACTAAGTAAATTTTGTGCCGGATTGAATTGGCATAATTTTAGGACCTTTTATATCACTTGTTTGCAAATTTGAAGGTAATTTTTTTCATAAATTACTTTAAGATTTTTGGAGTAGCTTTTAATTGCATGACTTTTTGCTTTCACTTTTGCATTCTTTTCTTTCGGGAAGTATTTATTTTATTAATTAGTTTTAGTATTTTCACAATTCAATGTTGTCATTTTTCACTTTGTTTGCATCTTGTGTCGCTTAAAATTTATTTCCACTATCACCTTCTCTCTTTAGTTTATTTTGCTTTTAAATTAACCCGCTTTGCTTTGCCAGGCCGTTTGGCGACCTCGTATGTGCTGTGTTCGTCGCCTTCGTGCTTGCCGAGTTAGGCGCTGTCGAGAAATAATGTGATTTCCTCCAGCTGTCGTCGCCTTACTCTGCGTTTTTTTTTGCATTGTTGTGTTGTTTTGGACTAACACCTTCAGCCGCATTAATTCATTAAAGTGCATATTTCGCCCTCCACTTTGTCCTTACGTGCTCAACGCAGTTGTTCTTGGCCTTTATTTGCAGGGAACTTGCAATTTTGTTGTTAGTGCCGAATGTTGTACTAGTGCCTTTCTTATCATCCGGTTGGCTCTTTTGTTGATTCCCTCTTTGAACGCATAGTTTATTGATTTGTGTATGTAAGCTAAATCTACTTTTCACGATATCGTAGGGAGCGAGACTCGTTAAATAAGACATTCGCATTTTAGGGTCCTACATTGAACCCGCCCAGTTCTCGCATTACTTTTGGAAGTTGGCGCAATTATCTGCCTAATTTCTTGTGCTCCTTTTCCTTATTTTTGCCGTTTTGAAAGTCGCTGCTGTAGTTCGTTGCTTGTCGTTACTACGGTTCCTGCCTAGTGCGACTAACGTGAATCTGACAGGCAAGGCTTAGCTTGTAAGGATTAGAAACCTTCTGTAGAACTTGCACTGTCCTCATTTGTAGTAAATGTCAGACAAAAAACTTTTAGCGCACCTTTGTTTTCATGTCGCTTTTGTTTTTTTTCTGGTTTTTAAGGTTAATGGCAAGGCAGTTGGTGTACTCTGCTTAAAGCATTTTCTCTTTGCAATATTTTTTTTCTTTTGCGTAAGCTAGTGTGCTTCGCTGACTAGCCATCATTCGTGGATGATGTTTGAGTGGATGTCTTCGTCTGCTGCTTGCTTTGACGATTGCTGGTTGCTTTGTTTTTTGGATAGGGAGGGAGTGGTTGACCTACGCTTACCTGTTACTTGCCTCGTTGTTTTCCTAGTCAGTTGGTGTAGAGGGTCGTGCGGGTCCGAGGTGGTTCTATTAATAATTAAGGGAGTGATTCTTGCACGAGTTTACTCGTGCTACTGCGCTTCGTCGGTTCTAACTGCGGGCTGTTCGGGCGTCTTCGTTAACACTCACGGAGACTAAAGCAACCCGTTTATTCATATTGCGATGCACATTGTCACTTGCGGTCGCTGCCTTCAAAAGAGGGAGCGGTTGAGCTACATTCGAATACCACTTGCTGTGCTGTTGCCGAATACCCATTCTTCTCTCTTAAAGTACTGCGTGCCAATCAGCTCATCTAGCTATCCACCTATACGCTGAACAATCGGCCTACCTATCAGTCCCCTGATCCATCCTTCCAACTCAGTACTTCCTACCCTTCTCCTTCTTCTGCCTTCTCACTATATTTTACCTAGCTGATGTATAAGGTGTGCACTTGGAATGTATACGCCATCCACCGGTCTACTGCCTTTGCGAATTTCTTATAAGTGCTGCATTTTTCGAGAGTCTAAAATGCTTGAACTTTGGATTTCCTAGATTAGACACCTCTTTTCCCTTCCCTCCCTTCCTTTTACGTCCTTCTTTCCCTATCTGCCTTTGTGGCGAGTGTTTCTATTGTCCAGCGCCACTGTCGCTGCTACTGCTAAAAGCACCTCAGCAGTTGTAGAGTTTGCTTCCATCCCTGTCACTCATATCAATTGGCTTTGAGTGCTGTGATTACTGAGTCAAGGGTTGGAAGAGTCTAGTCGAGGCATTAAAAACCGTTCCAATGTAAGCATAAGCCTAAGCGATCGGTGAACTTTGGTCGCCTTTTACTCCTGTCTCCCCCTTCCTGCGCTGTTGATTGCTATGTCTTCAATTCCTTTTCATCCACCCGCAACCCAGTCGTACGATGATGATGTCCCTACAGACTTTGTGTACTTTTCGCTGTCAAGCGACCTCATCCAGTAGTAATAGTAGTTGTATCGTCTAAGCTACCCACAGCCTCATTTCCTTAACAGAAACCTCAACTTTAACCCCCTTCCATCGCCCTTACTGCTATGAATCCAAGCACTAGTTTTGTTAACAATAATCTGTTGACAAGAAATACACACCGTAAGTAACAACAAAAATAGTTCCGGTCAGAGAAATGGAAACCGTGATGTAGACGTCCAAGGATAATCAGAAAGAGTCAAATTCGGACAAATAACGAACACTGGCATGCCTAGTACAGCTACCACCTTATCCAAAAAAACAACCTAGGTGCCGCATTTGAGAGCAGGATGACTTATTCAGTCTAGGAAGCAGTAACTGCATCCGTGCCTCCGCCTTCTGTTACTGGATCGCTCCAATCATTATGATGAATGGCATTGATAGAGGACACGACCATAGCAAAAGGCTCCGCTACACTTCCGTGCCTAGTGCGAGGTCTCATTCGGCGGAGGGGTAGACGATATCCATTCAGTGGCCTCTATGCAGACGGCGCCTACACATGCATCAGCTCCTACTGAACGTTTGCTCGTCATGGCATGGTTTAGTCCCCCTGCAGGGTGATAACGATGTCACGCTGCTTGGTATAGGTAGGTTCAACCGCTTCACAAAGACGCGCACGCATTGATAAACACATTTTCCTGAAAGAGAAAGCATAAGTATACTTCTCCCCTGTAACGAGAGCCTCACAAAAATATTCAAAATGGGCACACAAGATTACGACTGTATATAGGGGACACCAACTCAACCTTGACTTTAAATAATCTCCTTCTTTTACTGTAATAACATCCATTCGACAATTTTCTGACATATTTACACATTGACAAGAATATGAACGAGCGAAGACGTTGAATTAGCCCGTTTTCAGTGCTACCTTCAGTAGGAAAGGAAAAGACACTCTTTTTTGACGATGGCTGGTCCGCAACCGCTAAGAAAATAGCTAGACGCGCAATCAAGCGCACCAACCACAAATTTGGTCACGACGTTGGAAACATTAGCGAAGCGTTAAATAAAAATCAAAAGGTGATACAGAGATGTCCTAAAAAACTATCATCTAAAATAAAAGCTGCACTAAATCGCAAGCAAAAGTACGTTTCGATAGACTTTGTAAACCAACATTGCAACCATTAAAATTTAAAGGGAATCGAAACATACAACTACATAATTGCAGTCAACTTGTGCTGTATTTAAATTACGCCTACTCTGATGCTATAAATTAGGGCTGAGTGCAGCTGCTGGTAGTGAAAGAGCCTCTTCCGAAACCCAGGATTTTAGCCAAGTTCACCAGATCAGATGCCATGCGCAGTGATGAAGCCCATGCTGGCAGATGTTGGCCAGACGACGATTGCCTTGAGAGCCTTTGTAAGGAAATGCCAAAAGTAGTAAGGAAAGTTCTGCCTTATCAGGGCAATGCTGGTGGCGGAAAACACCCATTAATGTGGCAATAAAGACAGTCATTTGAAGTATACAAAAGACATTGTGCATCGTCTTTTATCTCTTCGTTTCGACTTGTTGTCATCAGTGCCGGTGAAATGACGCATCGAATGAGTCTATCACTGGCTTCAGACTCGCCTTAAATGTGACGAAAGGTATGCGTGAGGCGGCTGCTTAGTAATTTCATGCAAATCATTTATTTGTTGTATCTGGCTTTGCTCTGCATAACCCAGTGCATCAAAAACCACCTGCTTTTTTTGCCACTGCTCCACCTATTTGCAATAATGACGAACTACAAGCAAAGCGATTGAGTATCATAATGGTGTCATGCGAAGAACGGAAAAAAGATTACTTTTGGCTTTAAACGTGTGATTGTGAAGGCGTATAAGTGGGTGGTACTTAAAGATCCACCCACATTTTCGGCCAATTGCTGTCAGTGTCATGTCCTACTGCTGGTACGATTGCTACAGCCGTCAGGTAAGGTGTCTCATGCTACGACACTAGTGTTGGTGGTAAAATGGTGTGGTGTGTGACGAGGTGAAGTGGGAATGCGAATCTGCCAAAGGGATAGTAGACTAGGGTAAAAGTGAAGCGACCTACCTTAGTGCTTTCAACCGTGACGAAAAGGTGTGCAGCAGAATGGGTTAGGATTATGTTCGCATAAATTTCAGGCGGCAACGAACGCTCCCATTCCAAATAAATTCCTACCAATTCTTCTTATGGCTGACGTGCTCTTTTAGGGTAAGATTATCCAAATAAAATTTTTTGTTGGTTAGGTTCCATTTCAGCTCAACAAATCGAGCATCGTATTATAATTATAAGCAGCAATTAATTTTATAGCAAATGGCATTAAGCCACAAATTCAAGTTCCTTTGCTTGAGTAACATAGCGTGCAATTTGGGATAATAGTGAGGAGCATGACCTTATAAATTTAGCAGTTTTTGACACTCGCAACTCTTCAGTCGGCCTCACATTTTATTTGCTTACGAGAAGTCAAAAGTAGCAGGAGAGAGCGGGCATTCAAACAGCATCAACCCATTGCGGCATGTCACGCGATGCTGCTTTTTGATGTACAATACTGATTTGTGGATTTTGTGAGGACACCTCTCTCTGGTCCCTAACATATACAGACATAATGGTTTGGAGGATGAGGCATCAAAAAATAACTTGCGACTACATTTCTGCGTAGGTATATTCGCAAAACTAAGGTGGGAAGACGAAAGTTATAAGCTAATTTGTGATCACCATCCCTTGTCCTTGACTTACTTTTAGTGACGAAGTTGTGAAAGTAAGGCAAGTGGACGAGGATGGTTTTGCAATCAAAGAGCCGTAATTTTTGAATATAAACAAAATGTTCATTTATTTTTTTGAATCTCTTTTAATTTTTTTATTTGTGATTAGGAAGAGAATCTGATACTAATCAACCTCAGTTTCACGCAATCTGCGGTACTGGCTAATCTTTGCAATTATGAGAAACCAAGTCCCAGTGTCCTTGCCGACGCAGACGACGGCACGACGACAGCTGTGGTCTGAATCAGGCTTCTGACTTACAAGGCCAAAGATCATATCTCATGGCGTCGATATATTCCTTTCAGAGTACGCTAGTATTAGTGAACCTTTTGATTCACTTTTTCTTCTCCTCCTCTGCGTGTTCTATGATATAATTGATATTGAGCCAAAATAGGAAAGCACATGGAAAAGTGACGTCTTCTACCACGGAACCACCCAGAAGGAGGACTGTTGTGCAAAGTCGACACCAGCAGACGCCATCGCTAGACACAACGCGACACGCGCAAACGATCAATTCACGCACGTGTCAAATGCGAAGGCGTCAATCGCAAACTCAACTGCCAGACGTGCTAACGTACGCATTTCAAAGCCTTCTACCACTCACCTTGCTTCTCCGCCTTATCCTTGCTTCCATCACTCGATTCATTGCCAGTGTCTTCACCCCCTTTTGGTTCGCTCTCCTCGCCTCTGCTTTCCTTCTCACCCTCTGCTTTTGCCTCTGACTTCACCCCGCTCTCCTTACTCTCTTCGCCTTCAACCGTGGCGAAGACGTCAAGGAACCAAAGCAGTTAGGGGCAAGTTGTGCTATTATCCATTCCTCCTCCTCCTACTACTACTTCTCTTCCTCCCCATAATCCATCTTGCCCTTTTCTTTTCTACTACATTAGCATGCTGTAACTCAAAACTTTGCTAACAGGTATGCCTGTACAATATACACCTCAAAGCAAAAAGCGAGAGGCAAATGGTTAAAGTGTGCCATTAGGTAAGAATGCATTTTGTCACCACAAAGTCAAGTCCTTCCTGTTACATTCAGCAGCGTGACTATAGGAGCAGGTAGATAAGAGCAAATAGAAGCAGTAGGAAGCGGAAGCCAAATCGGCAACAATGACATTTGTCTACCTCTTTCTTCCCTTTCTCCTCACCCACCCATTCCTTCTTCTACTTCAGTTAAATAAGCATGTTACTTTGCCACCTTCTACCAGGTACAATGGCTACCCTTGTCTTCTCTCGTGCGAAGAAAGAACTCGCGTAGATATATAATTAGGGAGAGCCATCAGGAAATCACCTTCGTCAGCTCTGTAGCAACGTTTAGGGGTAAGTCGCCAATTCCCTTCATGCAGGTATGCCTTTAATGCTTTGTTCATCCCATTTCTTATGTCCCTCTCGCACGTGATTGCAAATGGCCTAATCAACAGCAGAAGTAGGGGCAGAATCAGGAGCAGATGTAGTGAAACAAAAGCAGTGTAGCTCCTTGGGCAAAACTAAACCTAGCTAGGCCGGACCATACTGGACTAATTCAAATACGGGTGGAGTGGCCACGTATGCCTGCTTATGACAGTCCGAATCCGCCTAGTGCAACTGCAGGCTACGTGCGATAGGGTCTTTCTCTTCCACCTGGCAGTTATTGGGGACCAATGTACACATGCGGCAAGAAGGTCTGGCGACGTCTTTGAGATGGTAAAGCGGGAATTCTCTTTCCTCCTCCGTTCACATGCCTCACTCTAATCCATTTTCAGCGAGTCACTTCTTCCTGTTTATCTCTCACTTCACTGCATGCGCTCTTAAGTACCGCGTCTTGCATTATGTCTTATCGCTTATGCTTCATTTGTTCAAGTCCTAGCAGATGGAGGAAAGAGTGCTGCTTGCAAATAGCCCTCTAATGGCCTTCTTTTTTTCGAATTCAGTGATGCCAAGATACCTCACGCATCTGATTTCCCCACTATTCTGCCACTTTCACCTACGATTAGGAACAGAGGACTGAGTGAAGCTAACCGCGGAGCAATGCTGACGTCTCTTTACGGGCCTTCTCCTGAGTTGAAGGGGTTAACAGATTACAAACGCGAGTGAAGGATTAAGGAAAGTAGGGCGCAAAGTCAAGATTGCGACGACTAAGTTGTGTATGCCGCGAGCAGCTGTCTGCAGTCTTAGATCGCTTCTATCGTGTCAGTTACGAGGGCATGGATTTGGCGCGAATCCTCATTCAATGGAAACCATTGGTTGGTTGCCTCTTTGGGAGTCCCTTTAAGCCGATCATCTTTCCCGTAAGGCTTCAAAAAGATGTATAGGGTATATTGCAGCTATCGTGCCACTTGCATTAGCATCAATTTTTAAATTGCGATTTTGAGCCTAAAGAAAAGACAATGGCTACTGTGCTGGTCATCCTTCTTGTTCATTCTCAAATTCTTGTCAAATTTCCTGAGTGACGACATGTTTCTTGAATGCCTTAAAGCAGCCCTGGATTAATTTACCAGCAATTCAAACATCAAGGCAACCCTATTCTCTTCAAATCGTTGGGCCTTTGTCATCTTTACTTAGGAAGTGACTTTTAAGCACATTTGAAAGCTATCTTAATTGTCCGCTTGTACTGGTTCTCCTCCATTACTTGGCTCGCGATCACCCACAGTGCACTAGTGTGATTTTTTGTAAAACATGTAATTACCTGTATTACCACCAGAACAATGCGTCAAGTGTGTAGAGGACCTAAATTGGTAAAGGGTGACACCAGAAAGAGGTTAAAGGGCTTCAAAAATGGCATTGGAAGTAGAGATTGAAGATAGCCGAAGAGAATTCGTAGGGCACTTTCGTTCGGTCCACTATGGACAACCGACCCTTTCAATCAATCATATTTGAATGTGACAAATATTATTGTTGAGTTCCTAAATCGCTTCCAACTTCAACGCCATTGCGCTTTAACTTATCGTTATTTGGTGTAAGCTCCTCATGAATCTTTGATAACGATGCAAATAATTATCGCTTTTTGTTGTTCTTATGCAGGAAATGTTAGTGTGAAGAAAATCAGGCCAGCCATCATCAAACAAAGAATATTTATAGGCTCGGCGTATCAAACTCAGGAAGTTATCCGCAGAAGTAGTGGTGGAATTGTTATAAGAAACAGCTAATATGCGAAATCTAACCTGATTGCAAGCAGGCAGAGAGACTTTAGACGCGCCACAAGGCATTACCACATAAGTGCTGAATGAATTACGGAACTGAAGGGCATCACAATGTTTAGGTACAGTCCGTCACCTAAGCAGCAACCCAATGCCCATAGACCCCAGCGAGGTGCATAGGCTGAGAAGACTCCTGTTGTTGGTTTTAAGATAGTTCAACTGCCTTTAATTAGGCGGCTTCCTTTCAAATATTGCTTCTTAAGAATAATTCAGTCAAGCGGGTTTCGTCCGTTTACATCCATGCATAACACGCCTACTCAATCGGAATTTTCGGTATACGCGGCATACATAGAATATTCCGCAGTTAGTATCGATGCCAAAAATATAAGCAGTAAAAGGATAAAAAGCTACTTGCTTTTCTTCAGGCATAGCAAGGCTAAAAAGTGTACGCATAACTTCATTTTGGCGGTTAAAACGGAATGATTTTAAGTGCGCATCCGCGTGTACGAAACAGAGGGATTGGTGCGGGATGGGCAGGTGGTAAGGGGTGGGATCTGCAGAAGCGGTAAACAATGCGACGCAGCCGCCCAATCGGAGGAAAAGGCAATAACTGATAGGAAGTTGGACAGTAGTGGAAATCAAAATGCAAGTTGTGGTGATTACAACGGAGAAGATCGGTGTGCCATGATGGTCAATAACTCATCATCATCTCAGATACCGACGCGGAACTAAAGTGCTCTACATCATTTCATCTATGCATAAAATGAAGAGCAGACACTCTGTTGAACGCTTTGGAGGCTAACAACACAGGATAGTGCCGATGACGAAGAGTCACTTTAGGCCCTTTGATTTTTGGCACAAGACCTTCGAGAATGGCATCCCAAATAGGCTCGAATTATAGACTACAACCAGTCAGGCATACCGAATAAACTTGTTTAGCAAAAATGTAGCGAGAAGAGAAATACTGATCTTCGTCCTTTACTTTAAGTTTAGCGAAGTTAAAGTGGATGTTATGCCCTTGTTTAATGGAAAACGTGCACAAAACTTCAAATTGGAGGTTGGAAGAAAATGACATTAAATGCGCATCCACATTCAGGAAACACGGACTTACGCCTCATATCGCTCATGAGATTAAGAAGATGCACAAGCTTTGCGAGGGTCCGCCCAACGAAGCGCAAAGCACTGGTTGAATGTGTTAGTTATAAAGTCACGGGGCTTCTAGACCACAATGTATGACGTAAGTCTGTGTTTCTTGTATGTGTAGGTGTATTTCAAGTCATTTCCTTTTAACCTCCAGTTTAAAGATCTGTGCCAATTTAAATTAAACAAAGGTACAGCATCTATTTTAACCTCGCTGAACTTGACTTAAGGCAGTTGGATCAGTAGTATCTTTGTTCCAGCTACATTTTTTACTAAACGAGTATTTGGTCCGCCCAACTAAGTATATTCCACAATTGGGGCCTGTTTTGTTTGTCAGCCTTGAATACCTTTCGCTACCAATTAAAGGTCTTTAGTTGACGCTTTCGTTATTGGCACTAGCATTTGTTGGTAGCGCCTGATTCGTTCAACAAAGTGTCTGCTCTTTACTTTTCTGCAAGGATGAAATGAGGTGGCACACCACAGTTTTGCGTTTGTATCTGAGATGATGATGCGTATTAGACCATCAGGGCACAGTGCTCTTCTCCATTGCAATCACTACAGTATACATTGTGATTCCCGCTTTCGCCTAATTTCCTCACCATCGATTGTCTTTCCCTTCGATTGGGTGGCTGCTTCATGCAGTTTATTGTTGCTGTGGATATCACCCTTCGCCAGTGTTGCCCGTCCTGCTTGCGCCATTCGGTGTTTTGAGCACACAAATGCGCATTTGAAGCTATTGTTTCCTAGCCTCTAATTTGAATCTATGGGCACGCTTCTTGTTTAAGCCAACTCAAGTCATCCATTCGAACTCACTAAGGCTAACTATAAGTAGATAGTCCATATTTTTTTATTTCACTGGTTATGATTTTGACTGAGTGGGTTCATTTGATCCTTATCATGGTATGCACACAATAAACTGCGTAATAGACTACGCATGCCGCGTACGTCAAAAGGTATCGATTGAGTAAGTGACCGTCTTATGCGTGGATATGGGCAGGCGAAAACCGCTAGACTGAATTTTGCTTAAAGACCAATGTTCGAAGGCAAACCGATAATTAAAAACAATTGCTCTATTCCAAAGCCAACGAGTAGGGTCTTCTTAGCCCATGCATTAGGATCGGGTCTATAGGCATTGCGTGTGCAATGTAAGTGACAAACTGTGCTGAAATATTTCCGTTGTTCTCTCCCTACTTCCGCGAAAGTGCATTATAGCACGTCTGTAGTCCCTCCGCTTACAATTAGCTTAGCTTTGCTTGCCAGTTTGTGTCCTCAACCAGTCTACCCCTACTTCTGTGGACAATTTCCTGAGTTTGTAAAAGTCAAGCCTACTAAAGTTGATGCAATGAGCTTGTAATTCTTTCCTTGCTTGGGAATGAACGGCGTTTTTTGTTATAGGAATGACAAATAGCGATAGTTATTTGTATCATTATTGAAGGTTCAGAAAGAGCTTACACTATCTGCCGGTAGGTTGATGTGTTAAAATTGGAAGTGATTTGAGAACACAATGATCCGTATTCACAAACGCATCAGAATCCAAGCACAAAATATTTTCAATGCAAAAGCAATGACGTTCCGTTCTCGCTAAACTTTGCATTGATTTTCAAAATTAGCAGTTGTTGTCACTTAAAATAGGCAACTACTCCATTGCGTCACATATATGTGACATGGATTACTTCTTCGAAAATAATGGTCGAACATGCTGGATTTCGCCACAAAGGCATTAAACGAAATTAACGTGAATGGCCAAAGTCGTGGTCTATTTGTTGTGCTGGCAGCATTTTCTGAATCCAACCTGCGGCATAGCGACTGTGGAATGGTGGCTGGGAAGCACACTTTATTATACGAATGCGAGATCATTTGTTCCTCCACAGATTGCATTTTCCCCTTGGTGACACGAACTGAAGACGAGGTCAGTGAATACTTACCACCTCTGTGCCTCAAAGGAACCATTCATAAACTTTGCAGCGACCTTACAAGGAGAATGGATAAAAGTAACGGAGTTGGATTGAAGGTCGCACTGCTGTCCATTTTCCACATCAACGTATTCTTCATTAGTTAAGAACAAGTCTGCTTTTGAACATGTGCAACGAATGATAAAAGTACACTCGTTGCGTTATTATTAGTTCTACAGCTGGAAGAAGGATTGTTTAAATGGCTACGTGAGTGAGGCGGCATGCGATTTAAGGACCACGAGTAGGCAAAGTGATAAAATTACAGTCCTAAAAATAAAGGACTCGGTCTACCTCAGAGGGCGTAGTTAAGTATCCTTCACTTACTTCTCACTTCGTATCGCACTGTTTGGCTTACAACCCACCTCTCCATCTCATTCTCGACACCTTCTAGAGTGTTCCTCTACGTGGTGGTTCACAATGGCAAGTAAGAAGGTGTACTTCTCTCCCTGCCCTACTATGTGTAAGTATTTCATTGATTAGTTCCTCTCTTCGCCCTTCTAGCTAATCGTCTTGATTGGCGTCGCACAGAAATAGGTAAGAACGTGTACTTGTATGCATGTGCGTGTGTTTGTTGGCACAATTGTCCCACCTTCCTCTTCGCACGTGATTTTGTAGACTACCAGGTACACAGCCTCATCTTGGGCCCAGTAAGCTCTCCTTCGACTATTCTTATGCTGTCTAGTTGGTTGATCAATCGGATGGTTGGTAGACTGGTTAATTTTTTTCTTATTTGTCACTCACTTATTTCATGCTATTTGCCTCCTGCTTCTTCCGCTTGTGTTCCATGTCCTTCCTTTCCAGCCTTTTTTTCTTGCTCTGTCCCTTTCTTCAGGTCAAAAAGAGCATATCACAGAGTGATGTAGGGAGCAGGCCCGACATGGACAATGCTTACCACGGAAGAAGCCAAAACCGGATTGCGGCGAGCCGCTAATCGTGTGCCGATAGCAACGTGCTACCTGCGCCTACATAGCAAAAGGGACTTAGTAAAAGAAGTGGTACTATAAAGGAGCTCTCAAATTCGGTACTCTGTGGTTGTAGGAGTCACAATTGGACAATGAGCATTCTAAGAACTTTCACCCCACACACCCTTTACTTCCCATGCACTTACACGGCGCTATTACCTCTCCTTGCCTTTCTCTTCCCTAATGGAAATGTTTTCCATCTAACTACGTCTTCTTTGGTACTGCACCATGCGCATTTTATTGGTTAATGGCATCCACTACAATGGACACAGCCTCCCGTGTCACAGTCCTTCACTGCGGTTAGAGCCGTAGCCTCGCATGTCCAGCCCGTGGGATTACATTCAGTGAACCTGACACACAGCAGTGATGCACAGCATATTCGTGGCAGGACTTCAAACAATGGCCATGGTTCATGCTTCTACAGCCAAGTCGACATTCATTTGCCACATACTAATCATGCCTTCCCTCCCAACCCCCATCAATGTTAGGCGTTCATGGCGGGACGTGTGGCACGGTAGTGGGTGGTTAAGTGAATAAATGAATGGATGGGTGAGTGGGCAAGCGATCGGATCCTGGTCTCATTGACTCAACAACGAGTCTCGCTTAGAAGCAAAAACGACACCAACATTGGCGAAGCAACCGCAGTGGAAACGGTTGGAGAAATAGCAAAGAATGACAAACAATTATATTAGGTACGTACTCTACTGATGGTAAAGACATGAGGAAGCAGTAGATTGAGCGAAGTTGGCTGGCGAGTGTATTAAACCAGCCTGTCCACCTGCCTGCCAAGAGTACAACGAATTTGTTTCCTATCAATATTTCTACGGCTTACAACTTGTCACCTCACCAAATCTGCCTTGCTGATATGTCAAATAGGAATGACCGCTTGTCTTGCTTAAAAGTCCTGCACTTTTCCGTTTGCGCTCGTAAATCATTTGTTTATTGGTTATGAGCGATTTGTGCTTCACTTGGCATGAATATAGAATTCAGGACTGCTAAGATCGTTAAATGCGCGTCGGTCTTCTTGTCCATAGAGAGAGGTGAATCCTTTCGGCGCATGGTAAAGAATGTCAGACATGTTCCACTACCCTCCCACCCTTTTACCAACATGGTGGTGGTAAAATTACCTATTACAACCTGTTGGGGTGGAGTCACTTGATAGCATAGAAGTAGCTTTATATTTGGTGTAAACCGAAGGCGGAAGAGCCTGGTTGCCAATACACTGCTTGACACGCATGTGTAGAGTTAAGGAAATTGAATTTTGTTATTGGATCGTTTCCTTAATCAAAGAGTTATAAATGAACGCAAACCACAGCAAAGGGGTTCAAGAATTTTCGCATAGGTTGACAGCGATTCGTCCCTCATGTAGCCGGATTCCGATTCGCCTGAGAAGACATGAAACAAAAAGACTCATTATACTTAGTGAAGCATTCAAACACTAAGAGATGAGGGGGATGACTAGTCCGCTTTTCGGAGTCAAAATCATATATCTACTGACATTGGCAGTGCGTTCCGCCTCGTTTGCTCCCCTTTTCTCCTAAACACAAGCGGTTTTAGATTATTGTGGTTTTCTTCGAGACTGGGTCAAGCGAGTTCCATTCATTAGTTTTATCAACTTCTGTGGAATTGTTTATTTTCCAATGTCTCACTAGCATAGCATGCCTGGCACTCCAGTAATTCATGCTGTCTTCCTTTCACTCGATTTCTTGCTTCTGGCAAGACTGCAGTTGCCATATTGTGTCTCCCTTCTCAGTTGAATTATCTAAGTGCACCTTAGTAGACACTCAGCATTACATGGCATGCCTTCAAACCATTAGGATGGAGCTTAATTTTAAGCACAAATTGCCAATCTAGCGCTATGGATCGACCAGAGGCTACATCGCGTGAATATCCTAGACGTGTGCACCCAATTTTACTGAAAGCATATCTGTTCGAAGCCGCAAACATGTCTGAGCCGAAAACACTACCTTGCGGGTCAAAACAAGCACATTTTGTAAATGGACAATGCAAATCAGTGTTAGCAAGCGCATTAGTTTTCGAGCAGAAAATGCTTTTAGCAAACAACAAGCAACGTCTTTTCTTTTTCATTGTAACATTAAATGATTTCCTTAAATAGCGGTCGTTGTCACTTAAGAAGTGCATTTAATTCGCTGCGTCAAACGTGCTCGACACTAGTCATTTATTAGACGGAAACGATCGATTGTGTCGACTTGAGGCTTAGACGCTTTAGGTGCGATTAGCATAGGCAAATAAAGATGAGATCGGGTAGTTAGACCAACGGCAGTAAGCTAAGTCCAACTTATGATTTGGCAGCCGTAGAGTGGTCACTAGGATGCACACCTCGAATTTCGAATGCGAGATCACACATTTCACTACAGGTTGTAGTTTTGGCCTAATAACATAACTAGAAGGTGAGATCATTGAAAATCCACCTTACCTGTGCCTCAAAGGAATAGGTGGAGCTGTACGGCGGATCTACAGAGGGCGTGGATGAAACGAACAGAGCTGGGTGGGAGGCATCGCTCCGCCGCCTATTTTCCGTATCAGCACACCTTTGCTTAATAAAATGTCAATTTAAAGCATGCACGAACTGTTTTTAAATACCTTTGATGCGCCTCCATATATGAAAAAATTGACAGAAGCAGTGATTAAATGGCCGTGTGAGTGAGGCGGTATACCCTCTACTCTCCCACTAAAGTCAGTGCAATCAAAATGCCAAGTCAATAAGGAGCTGGTGAGTAGTGGAGCAGAGCATTCTATTGACGTATGTTTATAATTGGCATCTACCCTACCAGCATCGCATGTCATGCCCTGATTGCCTCACTCGAGATCATACGCCACACATGCGTGACATGCAAAATTTATCGGTTTGTGATAGCTGGCAATAATGTTGCTATGTTTGTGAGCGCTCTGCAGAGTCATGGTCTTTTTGACTATGCAGTGATGTGTAGTAGGAAGTATTGTGGCAATGGTCATGTCCTCACGCTTATGAATGCTACGCCGCACTATGAACGTTCGATGCAACTACAGCACCCATGTCAATTCCTCCCTCTTCGGTGTAAGCTATGGATTTACCTGTTCTACAATCAAAGCTTCTTGAACTGCCAAGTGTAAAACAGACGGTACTGGCAGTGGACATCGCGCCTCATATTTATCTGCCTCGAGGGCCGCACGGAGAGTGGATGGCAACGCTTCCTATATAGACTCATATGCATTACAGTCGAGGCTCGCAAGCCGGCTGATCGGCAAAGATATTCTGCCAAGTAAAAGTTTGCGCATCCTTGAACACTGATAGCACTACTTCCATTGTTCTTTTAAGCATCAGCCAACGCATGATGCCTAACACCAAAGCAATCGTGCTGTGGCGCGGCACTCACTCTCCTCCCTTAGTCGATGCCTAAGGATGTGTGCGTGTGTGAAAGCGAAGCCAACGCTCTTTGCACATGCTAAATATTCATGCAATAGGTAAGACTTTCTCTTTAGGCTGAAGGCTCTAGGGTCTTAGAACAATGGATTCTAGAAGTACGAACGTTTGTTTGTTCTAAAAGGCACCAAAGCGGGTAATTTGCGAAACTTAACTTAGAAGCTCTAATTACTGCAATCTCTGTATGCAGTAATACTGCTTAGTTTTTATGAAGGAGTGTGAGCGCGCTAACGTCGGGTCTAGATTACGGTACGGGTGACCGTTTATGAATCGTAGGTCACGAAGCCAATGCTGTTGTATGACTGAAATTGAACATGGGATTGGAATAGCTGCTCGAATCCTTTTGAGGTGATTCCTGTCGTATTGACTGAAAAGTGAAAGGTGAGGACTACTTCTAGTATTTACTCGTGCCAAATGGAATAAACCTTTGAATGCTACGGCGTCACGCCCTGCCATCTCTTTGTGCTCTGCATGCTAATGATCCAGTACTCTGTGCACAGGCAGATGACTAGCAGTGGGTCGGTGAGTAGAAATTTGATCGTCGATCGGGTTGGTTCTTCTTCTTTGTCAACTTTCCTACATCGATAACGATTTGCAAAAAAAATCAAGATTAACTGAATATTATTGGAAATGGGTTAGGTAGCAATAAAAAGGGAAGTGCTCTTTCTCCCCATCCCAAATTACTTCGACCTGCGCGCTCACGACTCTTCAATGGCAGCGCGTTCCACAATGCACTGTCAATATAAGGCGGTATCCAGGCTACCGAGTGTTGTGGTTGGCAAGTTACCACAGCAAGATGCTTTAATCATGCCAAACTCTAGAAGCTTATCTACAATCGATTTCAGTTATCCTTTTACTATTATAGCAGTGGAGAGCATTCATCCTACACTAGTCGTCCTAATTAGGATTGCATTGCACTCCTCTGCTGTCTTCATCGCCTTCCAGGTGCTACTTCTTTTCGTTAGTCAGCATGGAAGACAAAAATGGACGGCCACCGACTGAATGTTAAAGTTGATGTATGGTCCCTTCGAGACCCAATGATTGAGGTTCTAGCGTGGTGGCACGCGCCATACAAGGGTTGGTTCATTTATCAAATTTTGATGCGTTAAAAAGCAGCAAAAATTTTGACTTGCTTTCATGCACTAAATTCTTTTTCTTGTTGGATTCATCCTAAGATATTAAGCTCAAGTCGCTTTAGATCGCACGATTCATGAATCACATAAATTACTTTGTGAGGGCGGACGCCTCCCTCGTCGCAATACCGCGGATCTGCCAGAGAAGCAGAAGTTTACTGCGCTATAAAATCTTGCTGGATAGCACACCTGGAACGTTGACCTTCATCTGAGCACATAGGAGCGCACTTGAGCCAAATCTTAGTGGATTCCTGAATAAAAATTAGGAAACCATGATTAAATTGATGTCAGCAGGCCTTACGCATCCGATCACGTCTGTAATTACATTTGCGATTCGTAGATCTCCTTGTTCTACTCCCCAATCTCGAGACACATTACAGCCATTACGACCTACGCGTCTGGTCACCGACCGGACAATTCGTGTGCATCGTTGACTCTCCTACATTCTTAACGAGACGTGTGTTCCCACTGACAAACCGCAGGCATCTGCAGTGCTAAAAGGGATGCAAAAAGGACTGATCTGATCTACTTTCAATGCAAGGCATAATCCAAGCTATTGACAGCTGCTACATGCAAATTCTTGCAGCAAGGTGTCACAATCATGCCAAACTTTGGATTTCCAATCCGAAGAGGTACAGCGACTTCCTTCATAATTACAATGGTAGTGAAGCATCATTCTTTACTGGTCATCGTAGTGAGGGTTTATTTTATCATTCACAGGGCTCAAGGAGGCGATAAGTGGTTAGCAAAGTAATTAACGGGTTCATCGTCTTAAAAAAGGAGTTGTTGTTCTATTACTGGAATTGCATTTAATGAAAAGGCATATTTAGACGAAGAAGTCTGACGAATGTCCGCATCTATTCTGGACCCATTAAGAAGTAAGTGACTTCAGGATGGCTTTAAAACTTAGTAATCAGTACAAATCCAAGTCCAGATAGGAACACTTTCAAAGCCAATCAAAAAGTGAGAATAAGCAGATAAGTAGCCTTATAATGACCAAATAGTGTCGAGAACGGATAAGATGGTAGATGACTAGATTCTCAAAACTAGAAAGGTCGAGGTTGCGTGACAAAGTTGGGAGCAAGCAAGCGTGCAGGAATGCATGAACATAAAATGCATTGAAAGACACCAACATTGAGATAAATACAGCTATGAGTTTAGAAATAACTGCATGGAGTTATGTATAGGAAGGTAAGGAATGAAATAATGAACTCACTATAAGCAGTGCAGGGACCGCATTGGCTGGCAGTGGTCTCAAATACAGAGAGACACTTTCGCCCGCTAACTCCAACAGTCGAATGCCAGCTACAAGCATGAGGCATGTAGTCTTAGGCGACCAGTGTCGCTAAAGATAGGATACACTAGCACTTACACGTTTTGCTATCACTAGATGGGTTGCAGAAATGGGTTGATGCATCGCATGCTTTATGCGTTTCACAAGGAATATATCATGTGATCTGCTCAAACGTATTTGTAATTAAATGTGGCGGCTGCTGACGCTGGGATCCCATGTGGGTGGCTTTATCCAACCAATCAACACGCAACTCGTTTAGGCAGCACCACCCGATTTAGGCGTAATGGAAGCACCGTTGGGGACAACGTGTGGTAATTGTGGTGTGAGAATGCTTTCATTACCACAAGCCTCCAAATCACAGTTTCTTTAACGTCTACGCCTGCTTCGCCACGAGGCGTGCTGATTGGAAGCCTTTCATCCAATCACAATTTGTCACAGTCTCATGCTTCTTCTCATTCGTTGGTGACTACACACTCGAGGGAATGAAGCAGTGTGCTGACTCTGGTATGAACAAGTTTGTAGGTGCTGAATAGTGTGAGCACAGGTTGCAGCTCCAAATAGATGAGTGGAAACACGAACACAGCGCTGGAGGATGGTCATTGTACAAACTCTTGACTGATAATGCTCTGCCTGTGTGAGTTGGGAACGTCCTATCCACTTCATATTGTCTTATTCATTTCCGTTGCAGTCACCGACGTAAATTGTACACCGACGATCGGTGCACAAATTCCATGTGTCGGATCCGCGCAACTAACTCTAATGAGGTTGAAGACGTGCAAGTCTTTACCATGCCGGACAAGTAATGCTTCAATTGGCTGAACAGAGCTGCGCATTCGGATTTATTTTATCAGTAATTTCCAAGGTGCTGCAGTAGTTTTAGTAAACTTCAGTGCAATAGGTTGCACTGAGGAAATTGTAGAAAAGGGAACAAAAAGGTACAACCTGACGCACTATTCTCTCTGATTTGTCACCGGTTCCTTTTCGACCGCAGCTGGTCCGAATTTCAAAGTTCGAGAGCGTCTCCTAACAGTGATGCGAAATCAGCTTTTTCTGGTCATCGTCTAGCCACCTAGTGACGTCTCCTGTTACAAGACACTGTCGCCTTACTCCAACTGCCCACCAAACTTGCCTGCCAGGCAGCGATGAGAGCAGCTGCTCTTCCGCATCCAGTTTGCCTTTATTCATTGCTTGCTCACCATCGCAGGTCATTTTACAGTCCTGAGGCACCGAAAATGCTCCTCACTGTGACCTACACCTAGCTTAAGCAGTGGCAATCCAAGGCGTCCAGACGTGTAAAACCTTGCTCCTGCTAATCGTCCAAAAAGCCTTTCATTTTTCCACTGCCTAAGCAGTGCTGAGGGTGCCACCCAACTTTCTACCTATTTCTGCGGAGATGTGATTCCACAAACGCCTCCTGCCTCCTCCATCACCTTGTTGCGATTCTATGCGGCTTTGCTTTTTTTCCTTCCCTTTGGTTTTCTCTCGCAAAGTAAGAGCTCTAATCTCTACTGTTGCCAATATTTATGCGAACAACGCTAACCACAGCTTTCTCGTTGAAATGACGCCCTTCCAACATGCTCGCGTCGTGGACGACTTAAATGGGGACTCAACACCTCCTTATTACTATTTTGTACGACGAACCTATGCATTACAACTAAGCGCCCGATAAAAGAAATAGATTGCTCTTTCCTTGGGTACGTCCACTTTGCTCTAACGGGCAATATTCGACGGTTTTGGCACCAACTTAAATCATTGGTACAGGATTCTAACCATGTACTGAGGGGATTGCAGTAAGCCCACTCTTCCGAATCGCATGTTTTGACGAGTGGTAGCAATAAAAAATGAACTGGAACTCGCATTTTCAATTCCACGGAATACAATCGTCCCTTTTGCGATAGGCTGCAGGCACAAGTCTGCAGCATCTCATCTCAGCTTGACAGTGTTAGATAACGCATTTTGAATGCAAGGGTTAAGAATTGTTCGCGGCATTTGCTTAAAATCCCTTAGTAAATCGGCAAGTGCCTTATTTCCTTGGAATATTCATGCTCTCCTTCATCCACTCATCTCTACATGCAGACATCGTGTGACTTCTATAATCCACGCGTCTCCCCAGACCTCTGTCATATCCATGTTCCCTTCTTTGCCAGTAAATCTAACAAAGAGAAAGAGGTGGACCACAGGAAATGCAGATTCTGCAACGTACATGTGAGAGCAACAGAAGGATACAAGAGAAATCTACAAGTTACGTTGAATTGAGCACGTTTAACATGTACATTTAAAATACGCACGAATACATTGATGGTAGTCAGAGGAAGACGCAATAAGTGGATGAAGCTTGACTCTCCTCGTGTATTTGCCTCAGTCTAAATTTCTTACCTCTTTGTTCACGAGTTTTGCTTTTACAATTTCATCAAAAGTCTGCACACACTCTCAAACTGTTTGCGCATTTCTTCGTAGTCCCCCTTTGTGGCCTCTCTATTGGTGTCCGTCCACCTGATCGTCTCTTCACACTGCGCTAATATTGCTTTTTGGTTCGCCTCCAATGTCTCCCACTTCACGTTCTATTTCTCTAATCTCCTTATTATGTCGTAGACGTAGCCCACTAACTCATTCTTCCCCTCCATTCTAATTCCCTCCTTCTCATCCTCCTGCTTGTTTATCGCCGCATCCGTCAGCATCTCTCCTATCTCCTTCTCAGATAGACGACCCCTGTAATTAGTGATCATCGTGCTGTTCTGCTTTCCTGTCGACCTTTGGACTGCAGACACATGACGGATCCGCTTTCGTCAATCTCAAATGTCACGACTACCACACTTTCGCTGCCCGGTGTCGGTAAGAGACCAGTCAACCAAAACTCACCCAACAAGTGGTTGTCACACGTCAAGCACACTAACCAGCGTTTCGGTTACATTATCGCCAAAGCTGATAAATGCTTTCATCGCCTTAGTTGGGATTCGCGTTTTACGTTTTATCACCGTCGCCACAATATCGCCATACTTATCAATACCCAAAAAGAGTGACGTAATTTTCAGCGAAACCAAATCCTTTGTCATTGTTGATACACCACCAGTCAGATATGCAGCCAAAATAGCCGCACCGGAGACAACTGCCTCGTCTGCATTGATAAATCGCCTCACCTCTTCACCACCAAAGAAGTTCTGCAGCAACTTCTCCACCTTTGGAATACGCGTTGATACTCCCACCAGCACAATTTTACTGATGTCAGCCTTCCTTATCTTCGCACCGCTAATCGCTGTCTTTACTGCATTTATCGTCCATCCAAAGAGATCTGAGCACAATTGCTCAAATCTGACCCATGTGAGGCTTGCATTAAAATCGATGCCTTCGAACAACGACACAATTTTAATGTTCGTATTCCCAGTCGAGCTCAACATTCTCTGTACCTTCTCGCACTCCTTTCGCGATCGGCCTATGACTTTTCTATTGATCGTCAAGTCTTTTCCTTTGTGGTCCCTCTGGTCAAAAGTAACGTCTTCGCAACTCAAGTGTGTGTTGCCACCAACCACCTTTGCCTCAAATTTTTCATTCTCCGTGGACATGATGGAGACGCCGAAGGTGCCGCCGCCCCAATCAAAGATAAGCACATTTCGCTGCCTAGCGGTCCTCTAGTCTATACCGTAGGCAATGGCAGCTGCGGTCGGCTCATTGATGAGGCGCAGCACGTTTAAGTCTGCCAGTTCCCCAGCATCGATCGTAGCCTGACGCTGGTTGACATTAAAGTAAAATGGCACTGTGATGACAGCATTTGTCACCTTTTGGTCCAGGTACACCTCTGCTGTCTTCTTTATTTTCGACAGCACCATTGACGAGATCTGTTCAGCAATGAATTGCTTTGTCTTGCTACAATGCCGCACCTTGATCTTTGGTATCTCTCCAGAATTTGTGACTTTGAAGGGCCACCACATATACTTCTTCATCCTCAAAACGGCGTCCAATCAGACGATTCATATCAAACACTGTATTGATAGGGTTCATGACTTCCTGCTTTTTTGCGACCTCACCGATGAGACATTCATGATCGGTGAAAGCAACACAACTGGGCGTTGTGCGGTTGCCCTAATCAAAAAGCTATGATTTCAACCCTGCCGTTCTGGACAACACCGACGCACGAGAACGTTGTTCCCTGGTCGATGCCGATGGCTGGACACTTTAACCATTTTTTTGAGAAATGCGCAAACGGAAACACGTTTATTCTGATGGAAATGATCTCCACGATATCTGCAGCCCTTTATATCTGCTGCGATCGACCACGACGAACCTATCCATGGCGTGCGCTAACTACTCGAATGCTGTCATCCAATTAGAACCTGGCACTACTTCAAGCTTCTTCTCAGTAGCTGGCGACTGCATACTCGAAGGAATGGCGCAACACACAGACTCTGGTGCAAACAGACCTGTAGGTGATTGCTGGCGTGAGCAGAAGTGGCAGCTCTATGCCGGCGTGTGTGTGACATAAGTCTATCAGTATAAAAGCGCCCTTGTAATGACTCCTGACTGATAATATTCCAATGTCTCATTGCCAACATTTTCCTTAGCATAGACCATTAGGGTGAGAATGTGAAATGGAGAATCCTCAGCAATGCAAGAGTTTTGAGCCAAATATTGCCTTTTTTTAGGTTTATAGTATTATTTCGAGGAGTATTTGGGTCAAAATTGAAATTATGATCGAGGAAATAAATTTTAAGCAGGCACTTATCCAGGATTTAGTCGGAACGCGCCGATAAAATGCCTTACGATGGTGATCTGCCACTAGCTAGCATGAGAGAAATATCACGGTCCGCTTCAAGCATCTTTTGTTTTCAGAGCGGCCATACCTTGTTAATACAGTGATTTTACCTTTGTGGCATGCCGTCAAGTGTTGAGGATCGCGCCACGAAATTCCACAATTTTCGACGGCGTTGGAGTGGATAAGAAAATTTCATTTAAAATGGTGATCCATTGGAGGTGATGGAAAATGTCCATGAGAATTATAACAGCCTTAACTACTGACAAACGCTGTACAAACGCTGCCTTGCTTATTATTTGCTTCATTTCTGTGCCACCACGCTCTGTGATCAGCGCATCTCAGGGCACAGTTAAAAGGCCTTCAAAGGAAAACTGGTCTAGAGGTTTGTATTAACGGAATACATACCTACGCCACTGATGTTGCGCTCCGCATCTTAAGGCATCCTGTTGCACTGGAATTGGGTTGAGCCACTCAGGGCACCAGTGAATAGGCATGTTGATCGACTTGGCAGGGCCAGACAGTTAGTTTTATCGTGTCAACAGTCATAGCTTTCAACTGTCTATGCTTTGGACAAAAAAAATAAGATCAAAGCACACATGTTGCAGTGCCTACACTTTTAAGGAGTTGTCGACAGTTTTAATCAAGTTATGGCACCAAGAATAGTGCGAACGGGAGCACCATTTGACCCGCAAGAGTGCTAGCACCTAGGTTGAAGAAGAACAGCAACACAATCGACCCTGATTGCAAGTCGTAAGACAGCAGCTTCTTATACAATCGTGGGTGAATAAAGTACTCGTGCCTTTGCATGATATAGTCCATGCAAGGGTGACAGTGCAGATAGTCCTCAGGACACACTTTGCTTTCTTTTCTCTTTCCTACCGACAAAAATCAGGAGCAAGTGCTTCACAGCTAGTTGGACAAGTACATCTCTCTTCAGAAGTGGTAATGAATTCAACGGTCCTGTTTTGGTCCACATTACGTCTGCGGCCCCCTACTTCATCCCCCTTTAGGTACGATATTCTCATTCGTCAATGCTCCAAGCATACGCCGATGCAGCCACCCAGC
>JADWOT020001117.1:0-125000 GCA_036345935.2 Taenia hydatigena
CATCCTGCTCACAAAGAAGGCAAAAAGAAGGTATTGCTGTGGCATAACTCTGTTAGCAGGATACAATCATGCTATGGGGGGTGGGGAAGAGGGATAAGGGGAAAGAGAAAAAAACGAGGTGAGTGATCCCTAACAATTTAAACAACAGAAGATGCGCCATCTTCCTGCGCGTCCTCTTCTTACTCCAGGTTGGTGTTTTGGCCCTAAAATAACCAATGGAAGAAGAGAAGGATGAGGATGCAAAATGAGGAGGAGGAGGAGAATGTTTGAGTGTGGAAAGCTTACGGGGGTGTTGAGCATTCCACTCTCGCCACCAGCGCTCAGCTATAAGAAGGAACAAAACCATGCCGATGTGGCTAATGCCTGTAAATTAAGTGGTTTAGAGTAAAAATAACGCTAGTGCTATTGCTAGCTGCCCAAACAATGAAAGCAAGTCAGCTGAATGACGTATACTGAGTCTGCAGGTAATTATGGACCAAGTGATTGAGCACAAAAGCATGAAGTATGTCTTGAGCTAGAGCCGCTATGCAACGCTTTAAAATTGGCTTGACTAGTACGAGGTGGAGGAGGAGGAGGAGGGAGAGAAGGGAGTGAGACTCACTTGGATCGGTGTCTAGACACACGGCCTCAGTGGCCGGTACAACCTCCTCGTCACGAAGAGAAGAGATTGCAAAACTGGTTGTGTCCCGGTCCACTGAGGCCGGTGGCAGCCTTCGGTGGTGGCGCCCATAGGGTCTCACCTCAACTCCAACTGAGCGCTGGTGGCGCTCCCCCACCTCACTTTCCCTCCTTGTCACATCTACAAGGCAGCACATTTATTGGCGAAATGGACACACTTACAGTTGACAAGGGTTCCAGCGATACTAACAATTACCCACAGGTAGGACCATGTGAGTAGGTTCAGCGCACTGCTCAAATTGAGCAGTGCGATGCTCACATACGCGAGCAGAAATACAGCGTAGAGCACTCCTTCTTCCGACAACATCGCGAGCAAATCACGGAAATATGAAACTGGCGACAATGCGCCTGACAACACATCGATCGTTGGATCGAAGACGGCAATTTGAAATGCACGTGACAGCGTGCAATAAGTGTATCAGAGTGGTCGCGAGTGACTGATAAACGTAAGGCTTTGTAAAGGATCTAAACAAGGAGAGATTCGACGACCAAATAGCTGCAGTTAATGTAGACAGATTGAAGCACATTAAGTGCCATGCGGTGCAGAGAACTAAATACCACTCCGAGTCATGCTTTTCTGTGTCTGTCGTGTTGTTAGGCTTCGAAAGTGATCTGGACAATAAGAAAGCTGAAAGCAGAATTGAGGGGTCTTCATGGATCATGTCCAGTGGTAATGCAATAAGAGGAGTGAACGAACAAAAAGGCAGCGACAAAGTATGAGATGATGCAGTCATCGGTGAAAGGGGTTCCAGCAACTCATTTCCCTCTGCCTGTTAAATATATGCATTCTACCCTGATCTTTGTCTTCGTTTGCCTTCAAGGGACACTTCAAACCCCACAATAAGGAGCTGGCTTGGAAGTGGGATTATGAGGAGAAGGAGAAGAAAGAGGAGGAGAGGGAGAAGGGACCGCATTGACAAACTTACAAGAGTGGG
Source organism: Taenia hydatigena (assembly GCA_036345935.2). NCBI lineage: Eukaryota > Metazoa > Platyhelminthes > Cestoda > Cyclophyllidea > Taeniidae > Taenia > Taenia hydatigena. The sequence goes on from JADWOT020001117.1 coordinate 1,614, forward strand.
AGATTACGGGTGCGATTCTTAGCCCTAACATTATCTGTGGCTCAGTACACATGCATCATACTCCCTTAGCCTTCTCATGTCTCCTCACAAAGGAAATCAAAAAGTTTGCATCATTCCACACAAAAGGTAATCCAGTTAAATTGTCGAGCGCTCTTACCTCTATCATGATCAACTATCCCAGCAGAATCGAACCCGTTTTCACAATTGCATTGGGGTTAGTGGCAGATCAGGTAAGTTCGGACAATTAGCAGCCATGCCATGACAGCTGCCACAAGAAGCAGAAGCTCAGGTAGCACTTCACTAAATAATAAAACTGTCAATGTGGTTGATGCTCAAATCAGGAAGTAATTGCAAATTTGGCTACTGTGCCACAGCGTCTACCTGTAGTTGGATGTGCAGGCACCGCAACCGAAAATCGCCATCTGAAAACGTAGCTTATAACTGACCAACCATCAAGATGTTAAGCGGAATTTTGTACAAATGCGCATCTTGTGTAAAGGTGAACGACACCTGCAAGACCATGTGAGTAAGGTCAATCCATTGCTCCAATTGAGCAACGCGTCTATTCGCTTTGAATATGAACTTTGCTACAAAACACATGCTTAAAGTAAATTAGAGTGCACAACTAGTTGATAAAATGGCATGGCTAGCTGTGATTTGAATTACTTTTACGATTTGCTGACAAACATTACAATATCGCTATTGCGTATTCATTTTACTGACGTAAATTGCAAATAGCTATCAGTACGTTTGCAAAATTCGAAGCTGATAGTATTTGTCGTAATTGTAGTCTTATTAAAGATACATAAAAATTCAAAGCTTGTTTGTTTTACCTGACAAACTTTGAACTGATTAACCGGATTTGTGCGCGACTTGCGTAAGTGGTGCGCGTTTACGGGGATAATTATTCTGGATTAATGCGCCTTTATCCGCCGCCTAGTGTCGGCAACCCGGTAGGTATCGAGTATCTCTTTATTGTTTTAGTTATTTAATTGTTGTGAGGTGCTTTAAATTCCGATTTGCTTCCTTTATACACATACTTGTTAGAGTAGACGCAAAGGCCTCTCAGTGTGATTGTTGACGGTTATTTGTCAACTGCAAGGTCTCCTCACGTGCATGTTTCGCTGTGTAGATACAAATTTTGACTGTTTTAGCAGCTTTAGGTTGTTTGTGTTTTACTGACGTTTGGATTTGAGTAATGAGGCGTGATTTTATGGAGAGGTGCTAAAACCCTACGAAGCGCTTGGCAACTACTTGTTTGGTGCTTTCTTGCGATTAAGCACCCAGTTTGTGAATGTGTGTCGATGTATGCTTTTGCCTTCTCGACCAGTTTATTTGTTAGACCAACCGTCTCAGAAATAGGTGCAGTTGCTGTCACAGCTTTTTGTTTTCTATTTGCACTGCCTAATCGCGTTGAATTTTTTGCTGCAGAACACTTCTTTGGATTGAGTACGATTGCATTGGCTGTTTTTAAGGAGTTCGCTATATGACACCTCGAGTGATAAGTTAATATTGTTTTTTGGAAACTTATAATTTGTTTGCTTTCTAATGGAGATAAATTTTGTTAAGAGGAGTACTAACGTTGCTGAGGATGTGGCAACTAATCATTATTACTTTCTTGCTAATAAGTATTCACCATATTAACAAATGTTATTGTGCATTTTTTAGCTCGTTTTCGTGGTAGAATGGACACAGAAGAAGAAGAAGATGAGGCTGCAGCAGTAATGGGTGTGAATCTCGCCTTCGCTATCACTTCGCATATTTCTCAGGTAAGATCGGATTGTGCTAAATGAGTTGTTGCTGTCCCTTTTTGTGTGCAGCGGTGGAATCAATGTGCGTTCATATGTTGGGTGGGAAAGTGCTGTTCTCCTTTACCTGGGTTGTTTGTTGTGTTGCTGTTACCCCTGCTGTGAAAAATGTTGTGTAGAGGGCCTTGATGATGGCTGAATGGTAGTTTGCTCAGCTTTGACGGCATAAGTTGGTGTCTCTGAGTGAGGTGGACGCAGCAGTGGTAGGAACGGAGAAAGATGGAGTGGCTAGTGGGAAGCTTGGGCATCACTACGCAGACTGTACTTTGTAGCAGTCTTAGGTGCTTGCTTGTTGAGTTGTCTGTTTCTTTTTTCCTACCAGTACTTATGTATGTGAATGTCAGCCTTGCAGCGCATTGAAGCCTCACACATCGGTCTTTCCATTGTTTGGTTTTTTTCCTTCCCAGATGCTACAAACTTGCCTTGGTGGTTGTGAAGGTGAAGTAACATGTGATGAGTGTGTAGAATGTTAGGCACTGCAAGATGTTGGAGTGATTCGCGGTGGCGGTGACGGTGACGGCGGTGGCGTCTCAGTCTGGGTCGTGCAATGCGACTGTTGGCATGGACGACAGGGTCTACTACTACTATTGTGTCTCCGTCTCTTTGTTTTCGCGGGCATGGGTGGGTGGGTGGCGGAGAAGGAGGGGAAAGGCTGGGGGAGCTGTGCCGTGGGTGTGTGAAAGAGTGAAGGAGACGTTCTCTTACGACGACGACGAATGGAAGCGCTATGGGCCAGAGTTCACTGGTGGAAACTGCGGCATATTTTGTTTTCGCAGTTACGGAAATCTTATTGCTGTGGGGGGATGGAGGTTAATTTGTTGCTGACTGTATAGGTGATGAGTAGTGGTGCATCATCTTATAGGCGGTAAGTGAGTAGGGTCCCACTGTTGGGTGTGTTGGGCGCGAACAATTGGGGAGGAGGAGGGGAGGCGGGGTGAGGGTGTCGTGCTACTCCCACTGCTATTGCGACTTAGCCTTAGGAGTGAGAATGGATAGAAAAGGAGTTGAAAATGGGGTGTAGGGTGGGAGAGACGGCGTGGGGAACATTTAGGGCAGAAAGCTGAGGCGGTCTCTGGCCTCACTCGGACTCATTACTACTAGGATTAGGGCTGGCTGGTGCGCTGTGACATGGCGCTTGGGTGGATTGGTGGTGGTCTTTCGTGTCGGCACGAGGATTGTTTGTGTCCTTGCCGATCTGTGCTTTGCTCTTAGAAGGCGAGCAGGGAAGCATTGCCATCTTACAGCGCTTTCTCAATGTCTCAGGTGCAATGCATGCAAAATGCCTAAAGGATGGGGAGATGTTGGGTACTCCACGGTTGGTGGAGGGGGTTGTACCGACTCAGCCTCCTCCGCTGTCCTGCTTTTGCCAATGCCGCTGGTGTTGTTGCGTACGCGTGAACTTCACCGGTGAGGACCTTCGTTCCTTCTTCCAACAGTTCCCATCGCAACAACAGTTTCGTAAGTCTTTTACATTGATTAGCTGTTATTAATGGCGTCTCGCCTTTCTGCGACACATGGCGACACAAGAGCTTCAAGTTATTACAGATTCACTGCAAATAATGTGTTTTGTGTAGGTGTACAAGTGAATCATCCACATCAAGTTTCGTGCCTTTCTGTGATTTACGCAAAGGCTCTAAGCAGTTAACTTGCTCATTGAAATGCAAGCACTGCCTTGACTTATGCTGGTAAACAAAACCAAATAAATGGCGATGTGTTTGTAGCAGATTATATAAATGTTCATCCAAAATACGGGTTGTTTTGCGAAGAAACACGACTGGTAAGGTGTTGTTTTTACAGTTGCCAGGTTCCTTGTATCCTGAGAAGGTAGAAAATGTTAGGCTAAAAGATGGAAATGTATTTTGCAGCCTTAAAGTACTAGCAGTAGCCAGTATTTGCGGTTGAACTAGTCAGTGAAAAGGCTTAAACGCATTTAAGGGTGTAAATGTTAATCTTACCGACTGTAATCAGGGAGAGAACGCTGATTCCTTACTGATGCGAAAGCCTAAGTTGGCATTAGGGAAGGCGGATCGGTAGACACTTTTGAAAGACTGTTGCCTTTACTTCAAAGGTTGTTGGATGAGGAAGTGTGGCGATTAGGTGCTGTTCAGAGCGATTGAATCTGGACGATGATTTGAAATTTGCATATTTCGCAATCGTTGATGAAGACTGTTTCAGCGAGTGGTCTGGTGCATTCGAGAAAGTTGTGACTATGGCAGTGAAGGAAACAAATCATCTAGCACAAATGTGGAATTGTGTCTGATTTGGCTCCACCCGAGTGTGTGACCAAGGTGGCTGTGGTTACAGCCAGTGCTTAGGTAATGCTCTAGCCTCGGCTTTCTAAATTGGATTCCTTGTAGAAGAAATGGTTAAAACAATGCGAAGGTAGAAGGATGGAGATGTCAGTCATGAAATAATATTTTGTGTTCGTTTATGCCGACTTACAAAGGGTAGTGGTGGCGAGGTAAATTTAGTTGGAATGAGCCTCCCTTTTGGGTGTTGTGCAGATGTGGAAGAGGGTGGGAAAGTAGTGATGTGTTTGAAGTGATGGAAATGGCGTCTTTTGCACTTGTAGCGAGCCAAGTGGCATGAATGTGTCACGGAGTGGCCTCGTGGACACATTAAGGTGACTAATTTTGCGCTTGTATCGGCCGCCGGTGTCATTGGTTGTGGTGGTGGTGGCGGTATTGCCGGGGATGGATCCTCCCTCATCGATCTATGGCTTCACTGAGCAGTCTTGAGACGCTGTTTACCGACTCACTCACCCACCCTCCGACCAACTCACCCGCCAGCCCATGCTCTGCCCGATGTTGTCGAGGACATAGGATGTTTGGAAGAGGTGACTGAAAGTACCCTCCCGTCTGTGCAGAAAACCACACGTGAGTTTGTTCCCCTTCCCTGCCCTGCTTCGCCCTGCCCTCCTATCTTTCTCCCCCTTCTGCCGCCATCACCGCTGCTGCTTCTGCTCCTTATGGTAATGTGAATACTTCAGTTATTATTATTGCTGCTACCATTGATAAAGCTAAACTGTTGCTACTGTTGAAACCAGTAAGGGCGCCTCCCTTCCTTCCTTTCTTTTGCATATGCAGGATGTGTTGGATATTGAGGAGTGGGGTAGACACCACCCTGCCAACGAATAATGTAGAGTTTATCAAAAACCTGTGGAGGAATGGGGACTGTTAGTGTTGCGTTGACCTCAACTTCAATCATTTATCGTATGTTCACAACCATTCTGCAAGGAATGCCTTTCTTGTGTGTTTTGCTGGAACCATGCGGATCTCTAGTGCTACTTCTACAGAAGGCTAGTTGTGCATCATCCACCTAGTCATTCAGAGTAGTGCAAAGTAGATGCCTTCCTCTGACTGGTTCTACTGGATGACGATGCATGCTTCCACAGTGCAACGTTAAACGTATTAGCACCGTTGGCTCAAACGCCCACACGCAGGTGACTGAGAGGCGCATCGCTTGTCCACTTCCGAACATCATCTACTAAATAGCGTGTGCATACGTACACCATCTTAAAATATTGGACATTTCACAGTTACTGGCACCTTGAATGCTGTTTACTCGCACGATCTTGGGTCTGCACATGACTCTAATCGGACCCGATGTCAGTAGGTGGCAGTTACGCACATTGTGGTATTCAGTGGAAGTGTGCCGATGTCTCGGTTGCGTCTATTTCTCACGGGAGACAAATTTGGTTCGCAGTTTATCTGCCCTTTGCGCAGATCTCTGTGATGTTCAAAAACATCTCGATGAGTCGCACTTCGCCGCCACTAATCTCGCTGTGGACATTCGAGATGGTCTGCGTCTGGTGTAAGTTATCAGCTGCTACACTTTTCTACTCATGTGCTTATAAGTAGATGGCGTTTTGGACTCACCCTGACCAAGATTGTGGTTGTTTGGTTAAATAGGTTTCCAGATAAGCTCTCCTTTGTGGCAGACGTTGAATCGACGGTGCTTGTTGTAGCGTTTCTTTTGTCTAGTATGAGACATTTGTAGTTGTGGTCGGGCAAATTACAACCAAATGGTTGAGAGGCAGCACTGCCGTCAAAGGTCGATTTCGTTGTGTACCCTAGTGACGGCCACGTCTAGAGGTGCGATAGTATGCAGTGCGCTAGTCACTGATTCATTCCTCATGTCAGGTGGTGGGTGATCAGGGGATGGCTAAGAACAGTGTGGCGATGGCCTACAAAATACCCTTCGACGGCATGCAGCCTCCTTTCGCCTCACGACTAGTCATCAGCAGGATCCTCTTACCTCTACCACGTGTCCTGTGAAGCATTGGAATCGTGCAAATGGTGGAATGGTTGCCTTCCTACTTGCCCATGCATTTGCTCGTTGTTTAGTTGTTTCTTCAAGCAGTTATGCACTTAGCTTTTCCATGCTATCTTTGTCTTCTTGTTCTTTCTGGTACATGTGCAAGCAAAGGAAGGAATGTTGATGGATGTCAAGTCCCATCTAAAAGGCGCCGATTGAGGTGGGAATGAGAAAGGGAGTTGGTTAGCGAACCGAAGATCTGAAAACTTAAACGGTTGGGGGGTGAATACTACATTGGTGGAGTTGGTAGTGTGGAAATAGGAAATCAGCAATGATGGGAACTGAGCAGCTAAAGAGGAACTAAGTTGGATAGGTGAAAGTCAGACTGCATAGTGATGGGAGCTTGAGTGATGAAAGTAAATTAGAAAAACCCCTTTTAATGCGATGCTAACTGGATAAGTGAGAAGAAATAAGGAATACCTCTTAAGTAGTGGATACTTTAGGTATTTTCCAAAGGTGGTCGTTGCTTTCTACGTTAATTTACTTGTCTTTTCTGATCAGAATGGTCATTTTAAACTACTAGGCCGTTTTGGGTGCTGCCAACCAATAGAAGTGCTGGTCTGTTTACGCACTCCAGAGAACGCAGGCAGTGTAGCATAGCTGCAGGCCCCTCACCACGCCGAGGTATAAGCTCATTGAAGTTGGTGTACCGCTAAGTGATTGGTTGGTCAAGCGGATGATTCAACAGCTCAGTTACTCAACAACTCAAGTCACCGAAGACGATGACTTGAGCCTTACGTGCGTGCAGGACAGCGTAAAATCACTAGAGCATTCTAAGCGTAAATGCCTGGAAGCCTCATCTCACTTACTGTGGAGTTCGCTGGCCTACCAACTACCTAACGGCCCACTTGCTGGCTAACGGGCGAACCAGACCAACCAGCTAGTGCTGAAGTTTCCTCTGCTACGTCATCCTAACTGCTAAGCTGCTAAATCTATATGCTTGACTAAGTAGTCCTCAATGTCATGCGAAAGGCGTTCAACAAACACGCTTTTTGCTACTGGGCCGTCGCTATCTTCCTTTGGGAGAGTGAAGCACTCTTCGAAAGAGCATGATCCTTATCACTCTGCCTTGTTCTTTACATCATCAGTGAGAAGTGCTCGCTATCTGCTTTCGCTTCACTCGTTGAGAAAAGAGGAAAGTCAAGTAAAAGAAGAATAGCGAGGAATCCGTGACACCTTGCAGCAGATCGGTTGGAGGAAAGGTTCGAATAAAGGACCGCAATCTACCTACTCAAGCTAGTACATTTGTCTGATAAGCTGATCGAATGCCTAGCAGACATTGCAGCGTCAAAAGTGCCATGGCCGTTGCCATAATTTTTCCCTTTACACACTAGCGAATAGACAGGAAGAGCAGAGCTTTGCACAATGCCCATAAGCTTCGCAGGATCATTGGCAGCTATCACAAGCTGATAAATCCTCCGTGACGCACATGTGTAACGTGTGCGATCAACTGATGTTGGTAGAGTACACGCCAATTATGGATTGCATTAAAGGCAAATTCATCAAAGCTTGACATGAAAAGTGGGAAACTCAGTCCTTATCTCCACAAAGACTACCACCACTCAGAGGGATCCTTTCGGCCCTATATATACCTCGCATACCTCAAAGAGTGGTCAATTTCTTCCACTCACCACCTCGTTCTTAGCTTAGCCCTTTGATCGCAATGACCTAAGTAGGGACGAGAAGATAAGCCAAGTTGACGAATGAACCCGGATTCGTGTCGAACGTTAGAGGCTGACTGAAATCATTGGATTGGCAGATTGACGGACATTTGGAAGTTCGGCTTAGCTAGTGGCGCTAGGAAGACATTCTCCGGATGTCCAGCCACCCTCACTTTGTTGAGATCTTTGGGTAACTATGGAATAGTTTTAGCTTTAAGATTTTCGAATAGCTTTACAGCGTTGACTGAGTTCTTAACTTCTAGGGCTGAAATTTCATTAGTTTGCTTCACCGCGATCTCTAATTCGCAGGCCATCTCACGCTCGTGGCCATTTAATCACTCCATCAGTCAATAGTAATGCCCATTAGTGAGCAACAGAAGTGCTAAAAAGTTTTGATAGGCATTTTTACAACAGCCTTGCTTCTAATCAATTAAAGTCGTGCTGATGCGGAAAATAGGCGGTGGCTCGACCACCCATCCTTCTCGTCCAGGCCAGTTGTTTCAACCATCCTCTCGGCAGAGCCCTGCGAATTTCATGATCTGTTCCTTTGAGGAGCAGAAGAGATAAGTGCCTACTGATCTCGTCCTCTTGTCGTGCCACTAAGGCTCATGGAAAATCAGCATACGGCCAATTTAGTGTCGCCAAACCGTGGGATGCATTAGATTAAGTGATGTCATTCCAAAAAACACTTTATCTTTGTCTGCTTGTATTGATCTTTATCAAAGTCTTTGTAGCACGAGTTAGCACAAATGGTCGTCATTGCCTAATAAACGACAAGTGTCACACATATGTGACGCGAGGGAGCAATTATCTGTTTTAAGTATCCACAAGCAATAATTTTGAAAATCAAACATGGTCATCAAGAAACAACAAATATTAGCTTATTTTATTATTGTCTGCAAATGCAGATTTATCTTAGGCGCGAAATGAAACACAAATAACTAAATGGTTCTGACATACCGAAGGTGTTCCTACAAAGCTTAAAAAACAGTCGCCAGTAACTTTTTTGCAGATTGGAGATTAAGATCTTGCAAATCTCTTCTTTAATGATGCAAACCACCGGCGACCACTCAGAAGGCAAGATAAATCAGTCGCTACAGTTTGGTGTCTTTAATCATTTTCGCCGTCCATGGATCTCCGTGCTCCACGTCCTCAGTCTCTAGATGCACCACAGTCACCACGACCAGGGACTATGATAGAGGCACAGATCATCCTAATAAGCGTTAAATTCTCCATTTACAAAGTTCAAAAAAGGAAAACGGTGGATGTAAAATGAATTAATAGGCCACAGTTTTAAAAAACGCATCAACACTCTGCCACCCCGCAATTGAATTTTTATGGGAAGACATGCATTACGGGCGCACTATTCGGTGAATGTGTCTGGTGAATGTCCATATCTCTCTTGGACCCGTTCAGGATTGGGTCGCCTCAAGGTGGATTGCGACGTGGCTAACACCGTTACTAATGTGCGCATACGTCTCTACAGGCTCACTTCTGCTTGTGCTGGTTTTAGTGACCCAACTCTGTGCTGACTGACATCGGCTTGTTGCGTGGGAATGAAGGTGGATTGAAAGTGGAGGTGCATTCGCAAGACTGCGACCAACAGGTGCCAACTTCGACTATCCCTCATTGTATGTCACGTTTCATTCTGCCGACAGACGCTTTTGCATTCCCAAATATATTTCCTTCTTTCTTTCCTACGCCTTCTAATCTAAATCACCATAACAACATAGAGTTACTAGCGATCTCCAGCATGCATCCGCCGAGCTCATTTGACTATGCCTTGCATGACACTTATGAGCATTGCAGCATTATTGCCTGCTACCACAAGCTGATAAATCCCACATGTCACAAATGTGTGGCCTGCGACCTCGAGGGAAGCAATCAGGCATGACGTGATGCTAGTAGTGTGTAAAAGGTAGTGATATAAAAGGTTGAAAATTGGGTTCTATTCTCCACGTAGACCATCACCACTCAGTGGGATCCTGCTGGCCTCAGATGCCTTCCATGCCTCAGTGGTGTAGTCTACTTCCTCCACCTGCAAGCTCGTTTTTAACAAAGCACTTTGATCTAACTGACCTAACAGAAGGACTAGAGGTTGACAGGAATTGTTGGATCGACAGAGTGATGGGCATCGTGAAGGTCGGCTGCAATAGTGGCGTGTAGAGGACAGACTCGGGATGTGTCGCCCATCGCACTTTGATTGAGGCAATTGTGCGGCTATTGAATAGCTCAGGCTCCAAAATATGGAAGAACTTTACGGCATAGACTGAGTCCTTTACTTCTAAGGCTGGAACTTTATCAGTTCGCCTAATAGCGTCCCTTGATTTGCGTACCTCCTCGCTCACGTGAGCATTCAATCACTGTTCCTTCCACTCGTGAAATCCACGGATGCGCAACAGATGCATCTAAAAACCTAATTTTGTATGGCATCAATAAGCCTTGTTTTTATTTATTCGAGAATATGTTAAGGTAAAAAGTAAACTGCAGTGCGACTTCCACCCAGCCGCGATTATTTCATTCACATTCCAGCCGATGTGAATTTTATGACCGTCTCCTTTGAGGCGCTGATGAGATGAACATTTACTGGACTCATCTTCTGGATGCGCAATGAGGGCGGAACTAAAATCAGCAAAGATGCAAGTGATCGCGAACTCGAATACGTAGTTGTGCTTCTCAGCAACCAATCCACAACCACCGAACCACAGATTGGATTCGGGTAACTACTGTCAGCCTAATAAACCGACCACGTCCTTAGTCGCTTATGTTGATCGCAATTAATGCGTCTGTGGCAGGTCCTAATACGACCGGTGGTCCTTATCTAATAAAGGCCTGTGACACGTATATGTGACACAAAGAAATAATTACCCATCGCAAGTGACAATAATCACTAATTTTGAAAATCGGTTAGATTTACTACAGGATGGAAATGAGATTGGTTAAATTCTATTGCAAAACATTTAATACTTGAAAGCTAATATGTTTGACGATATGGATCTGCTTCCACCGCGAAGGAAAATAACAAGTAACTAAGTGGTTTGGCGATACGAGGGCGCTTCTAGTGTTTCAAACAGTGCTTAGAATGTAGTAATAACCTAGAACCGAAAAAAAATCTGATTCGGTGCTCACATATTCAAACACGTCGGAGATCGGTGCCATCGCACGTCATCTCGCGACGCTGAAGGCTCTTAGATACTGTGGCTCGCAATTGGACCGTCTCCTCTGGCCAGCTGTTAACCACTTAGGAACTCATTCAGACTCCTTTACACATTTCTGTGCAATGTGGAAAGAGTGTCTGGTTAGGCGGTCTGAGAGGTCTTGACCACGCAAACACACTCCCTCATCAAAGTGGTCGGTTGTGCTAATTTCTAGTCGTGGACACCATAAAGCTGGAACTGCCACGAGGACATCACCTGAGGTGGATGTTGATGGTAGCTTTGATGCAGATCACAGTCGTCTTCCCTCTAGTCTACAATCCGCAGACGTCATTGCAATGAGTATGAAGGAGTTACACTCAAAACTCTTGCCTTTTCAGACATGCCTCCTTTCTCCAGGTGGCTTTCAAGATTTCACGTTGAGGCTGATCTACATGGCGGATCTGAATCCATGATCGGTGCATGTGCTACTTAAGCGCTTGTTTGTTTTGTGCATCGGTCTTGGCTCTGCTATGGATTCTGATACTTATAGAGTGCGTCCACATCAAAATCGCTAAATGATGAAAGTAAATAAAAAAAGAAGTGAACAAACAACCTTGGAGAACTGCAGTAAAAGAAGACACAGAACGCTCTGCAATGTGGAATGTTACCTGCCATAACAGTCTTATACAGATGAAAATGCCGCTAACGGCATAACAACATGCTTTGTTTAATCCATATTGTACAAGCAGACACATTTAGGCCGCATTCACTTTCCCACTCAAACCTGTTTGTTTTGTGGCCCTGCTAAAAGTGATAAGTAGCAACGATTGAAGGAGGGGTCGGAAGTGAACAATGAAGTCAACCGCAAAACATATTATAAAGGCAATGCAACATAGCATTTGCCTGTTATTTTGCTACTTGAACCAGCCCTACAGAATTTACTAAGGGGAGCATGAGACTTAACTTAGTACTAAAGTGACTATGAGTAGCCGGATTGCTGAGAAGTTGGCTGCTCCAAATAATATGATCAGAGCAGTTTCGTGCCGACAGTGCCTCAACAAGTACTTACCTAAGGAGGAGTAATCGACGCGGTAGAATCGTAGAGATGCTTTTGAAGTGGGTTGAGAAAATGCTGGTACCTATGCCAGCATACTGGCTGTGCAGTCACCTTTGTATGGCTTGTCACATATGTCAATCCGACGACTCTATGCAAAATATGAAGTGATTGAATGTGAGAGCATTTGACTAGTGGGACAGGTGGGCGATGGTTTGATGCTAAGAAGTGAAGTGAAGTCGAGAGGAGACAGCCGCAGTGCATATCGGCAATTCTAGTAGATTACAATTACATTTACTGTTTCCTTCTATTACTTATTCGACTAATCCCGACCACCTCCTACAGGCGACCATCGCTTCCCCACACGTACTCACCTACCCATATAAAGCACCACTGCTTATCCCATTCTCTTTTAAACGAAGAGTTTCAAAATGGATAGTGAAAATTAGCACTTGATGTGGCAATGCCACGAGGACATCACCAGAGGTGGATGCAGCTGGTAGCTTTGATGCAGATCACAGTCGTCTTCCCTCTAGTCTACAATTCGCAGAGGTCATTGCAATGAGTAATTGGGAGTTACACTCAACACTCTTGCCTTCTCAGACATGCCTCCTTCCTCCACCGGGCTTTCAAGATTGCCCTATTTTGTCGTTCTAGTGCCCCTCTCGTCTTCTAACTACCGCATCATAAGAGCAGCCAGCTGCGATATCGCACGCTTATGAGCGAAGTAATTCTTTTATTCGGAATATTCATGATAATGAGAATAAATGCAGAAATCGAAATTAAATGCAATCGCACTAAGCTATTGGATGGAATGGAAAAGTAGGAAAAGACTGAGTTTGTATTGGGCACCAAATATCCTCCCTAATTCAATGTACATTTTTGAAACGCTTCGTGTTGAACATGGGAACGTATATAGTGCCTTGTAATAACAGTTTCCTTTAAACCTCTACTATGAAAATGCTTTTTATACATGGGTTCTGGACGGTTCCTTTACAATTAAATATTTATGCATTGGAATCATGCCAGTTTTATCTGAGCTCTAAGTTTCGCCTAGCCTGAATGTTAGTCTTTTTGATTTCTGCTCTTTTCACTAGCGAAGGTCAAAGAAAGATTTGCGCTGTGAAGAGTGTATTGAACACGAAAACAGAGAACTGGAAAGGATCACCTAGTCAAGCATTTTGCTTGAACTCCGCTTTTAAGTGCAGACCAAATGATCGAGCAGAGTGACCACCTCAAAAACACTCTGAGACACAGGAACTACAAGTGAAATTTAGGGTAACATTGTTTTTATTAAAGGATGAGGAGGTAAAAAGCTGAATCTTGCGATTTGCTTCGCTTACCAGACGCAGGAATGGGCAAACGCGCAAAGTGATCTTGGTGGACTTGGTTTCTGTTAAGGATTGGTCTCCAATGTGTTGATGATGGCTTTTTCTCTTTGCTTGCTCCATAGCTTGTCATCTACTTCGACTTATTACCACCTAACTTAATGTGATTAGCATAACTCAGGGCACAATGACGAGTATTGCATTTGAACAGGCGGAGACATCAAAGAAATTGTGCCTAGGCGACCTGCGGTAATTGACAACAGGCTCACACCCATTCATCGCACTTTGTCTTTAAAGGAGCCTCCGTCACACCCGATTCGGGTGGAGCCACTTAAGGGACAAAAATAGACGAAATGACTAAACAGAACCGGGTATTTAGAGTTTTTGTGTCGGCAGTCATCGCATTCAACTGCCAGTGCACTGGTGTAAGGAATGAAAGTAGGGCGCATAGGCGGCTGTGTCTAAGGTTTGTGCAATATGTCAACTGTCCGGATGGACTGCAAGTAGCTAGAATGGGCTAGTCAAGATCACAAGTTGGCTTGACAGAGGGACTACGAAAGTTGAGGGAAAGAGCGACGAGGTCGGTCCTGTGTGCAAGTCATGAACCATCGCCATTCTATGCAGTCTTGCATCAATGAACCACTTATCTTTTCACACGACCCAGTGCAATTAAATGTGTTAGCATGAACTATCCTTGAGGGACGCGTTGCTTTTTTGTCTCTTGAACTACCGACGAAAATCAGGAATGAGGGTTTCACATCTAATCAAGTAAGTCCCTCTCCGCCTAAGTAAGACATGACCAGGTACTTAGTAGTGATGAGTTCAGAGATTCTGTTGTACCCAATCCTAGCTCTACAGCCTTTTAACTCTTTCACTCCTCAACCGCTTAGGCTTGCCTTAGTCCATAAATGAAGTTGCTGTCCCTAACAGCAAAGGCGAAGTAGGTGCATTCATTAGGCTTACGCGGCTCTTATGAAGAAGATCCGTAATGCAGCACCTCTGTAGATCTTCACTGTGTTGTGCAAGAGGAATCTTGGCTAAGTTTTGATTTTGACACCTGGCGGAGGTGGCTTAAGCACGAGTATTTAGTGGATACAAAAGTGATATTTGGCAACATTGGTGTAGGGGGATATGAATGATGGCAATTTGAACGATACCAACAGTAGCGGAGAAGTCCCACAATGTAAGAATTTGGCATGCTCCGTAGCACCTTCATTACTCTAATTTCTGTTCTACTAGGAACATTTGGATCGGAGGCATGCAAAAAGGCTCTGTCCATTTAAGATTAACTGTTAATGAGGTGCTATTTACAGCATTCAGATATGTCACAGGGATTATCCAAGCCACGTCGGATTGCACGATTGCCATCATCGATGTGAGTGGTGGCTTGATGCGAGACGATGCGCTTCCGTGTACGCAATGAAAGATGGCTTTGAGATCAACCCGATCAATCAGCTTGGGATGAGATTCTACCTGGCTAAAATATTCTGCCACCTATCATCGAATTCAACGATTAAATACAAAGTGAGTTTTTATCATTATTTAGCGACTCATTCATCATTTGGCTGGGGAATGGGGAACTGTTGAGTCGTTGCATCCGGTTAATTCTTTGAATTTAGAATTTCTACGCGCATATCTACCACGACAAACTTCATTTTACTTACCATTCACTTTTGACGCCACCCGATCTCTCTCTAGCCCTTTTCTGTGTCTTTTCCCCTCTTAAATTTTTATTCTGATCGGCTCCAAGTAGCAATTCGGTCCAGAACCATTTTTACTGATTGTTCAATTTCTATTCACCTTATAGTTATCCGACCTTCACTGAATCTTGGATTAAGGCACACACTCATTGGGTGCATCCATGCACTAATCCGTTCCTGGTCTGGGTCTTCCCATAAACCCGCGAAGTCAAGGTGAACGAACGATGACTCGCTTCCCACAGCAGTCACCGCTTTTACCACTTCATTCAAATAGTTTCTCATTTTCTGAGGTGTCTTTTTCTGCTAGACTGGAAGGTGAATGTGTTCCTCATCAAAACTTTGTGCTATCGGTCGATCAGTGCACGTTCTGAATGTCGATATCTTTTTATTGTCTGTCATTCTTTGTGTCACTTGATTTGCCCCATGGTGGCATGACTGTCTGAATTTGGAGGTCAAACATGATATCAAGACCGATTAATGTTATCTTAAAAAAAAATGAATTATTGTTTGTCCTTGTTAACCTAAAAGATTTTATGCGTCAAAAGTTAAGACTGAGGTCCTCCTTTGCTTGTGCGTTAATGTTTCTCTAGCCCAGTAGCTATGAAGGGGCTAATGACTACCGATTTGGGGTTGTGCTCGAAATGCTGCGGTGCTTGCAAGTGTTGCGCGATTCCACCTCTTACCGTCTGCTCTGCAATAAGAGGGCAGTGAACTTGTAAGTTTATTTATTTTACTGGGCCGCATCAAGCCTATGTAGTGAATCATGAGATAAAGGGGAACGTAAGAGGACAAAAAGTTCAGCTCTACATCTTATATCTTGCTTTAACTTCTTCGAGGGTTAAGACCTGAGTCCAGCAGACGGGTCGCTGGATCAATGTATGCTTAGGGCGGTGGGCAAAAATGCCATAGTGGGGCATTATGAATGGATTGTTAAAAAATAATGCTTACTGTTGGAAGACAAAAGGGCTAAAGAGCACAATAGAACCACTGAAATAATCGCTCCTGGCCCCTTTGTTGTGTGCTTCCTGATGCGATAGGTGCTTGCGCAATCGGGTGTGAATCGCTTGTTCCTGATTTCGTCGGTAGAAAAAAGGACAACAAAACAAAGTGCGCCCTGAGGGTAGACTTTAGCTGTCACCCTTAAATGGACTAAGCAAATGCAGAGGAATGAACATTGTATTTTTGCGCGACTCTATGAAGAGATTATGGTTTATGACTCGCAAGCAGAGCCGAGTATGTAGCTGCTCTCATTCGGCCTGTTTGCTCACTCTCTGATGTCAAATTGTGCCTCTACACTCCTACAACTGTTAACAACTAGCTGAAATCTTAGGCATTGTCTCTTTTGGGTTTTAGATTGTTTTCTTGCCCTAAAGCATTAGCAGTTAAATGAATGACTGCTGACACAAAGAATTTAATTATCTGACTCTGTCAAGCCAATCGACACGTGACTCCTCTTGTATCTAGTATCGGTTCTTGAGTGGCTCCACCTAATTTGGGTGTGACGGAGGCGCCTTGAAATGCGGAGCACAACAGCTCTGGTGTAGGTATGCGTTCCATTACCACAAACTGTGCTCAAAGATGCGTCATTCACGGAGCGTGGTCGCAGGGAGATAAGGTGAATGATAAGCAAGGTTGTAAAGGCTGTTTTAATTCTCATAGCCATTTTCCTTCACTTCAGGGGGAACACTTTTTATACGAAATAATCTTCTTACATTTCAATGCTTTCTATACTTCTGAAACTTTAATGTACAATCTTTAACACTTTACAGGATTCCACAGAGGTGGTAATCATTTTAAAACGGCATGGTCACCATTTGAATACAAGCTGTCTGAGGCAAACCATGACATTTGACCCATATTGGCTAGTACCTTAATACCATCTTAATGTATCCAGGCAATGCATTCCAACTCAATTTTGGATAACTGCGTACTTGAAATTAATTTCTTTGACTTTCGCCGCAAAAGCTCAACTTACTGTCCACGAATATAATCATATCCCTGAGTGAAGAGCTAAATTATAGTTACAATGGATAAGGCGTCCTTGTATCCTGCTGTGCTACGACTTTTCCAATCCGCATTCCAGTTCAAATGGTTCATGTCTATGTCAGTAAAGGTAATGAGACATCAGAATATTAATTGTCAGGAGTCACTATATTGTTGCTGCTCAACTGGCACATTGATTTCACACACACACACACACACGTTAAAACGGAGCAGTCGCCACTGCTCACGTCAGTGCTCACATCAAAGATGTGCTCACACAGGAGCATGCATTGGCTGTCAGCCCTTCGAGTGTGCAGTCGTCAGCTAATAAGAAGCTTGAGGCAGTGGTAAGTGCTGGCATCCGAGTAGTTAGCGCACACCGTGGATAGGTTCACCGTGATTCATTGTAGCTGATATAAAGGGCTGAAGAGACTGTGAAGATCATTTTCATCAGACTAGAAGTTTTACCGTTTGCGCATTTCGCGAAAGAATGTCAACAGGTTTGCCATTAGTATTGACTTGGGAACAACGTTCTCGTGCGTTGGTGTTGTCCAGAATGGCAGGGTTGAAATTATCGCCAATGATCAGGGCGACCGCACAACGCCGAGTTGTGTCGCTTTTACGGATCGGGAATGCTTCGTCGGTGTGCGATTTGCATGACTTAACAGTTGTATCTTGTTGCAGTTGCGCCTCGAAAAGCAAATTGGTCGAATTGCCAAGGAGGTTAGTCGATTATTATTAGCGTGGAGAGGAGCCCAAGGGCCACAGACCGAACAAAATAACACATTGAAGACAGAAGAGGGAAAGGAGCGAAGTGTCGACGCAGTTGATCATGCAGTCACTTTAAAGGTCCAGCACTTTACATCGATCTGTACAGCCCTGTCTTTAAAACGGCGTCCGATTAGACGCTTCACATCAAACACTGTGTTGGTAGGGTTCATGACTGCCTGCCTCATCGCGGCCTCACCGATGAGGCATTCCCGATCCGTAAAAGCAACACAACTCGGCGTTGTGCGGTTGCCCTGATCATTAGCGATAATTTCAACCCTGCCATTCTGGACAACACCAACGCACGAGAACGTTGTTCCCAAGTCGATACCAATGGCTAAACCCGTTGACATTCTTTCGCGAAATGCGCAAACGGTAAAACTTCTAGTCTGATGAAGATGATCTTCACAGTCTTTGCAGCCCTTTATATCAGCTACAATTGACCACGGTGAACCAATCCATGGTGTGCGCTAACTACTCGGATGCCATCATTTAACCAGCATTTACCACTGCCTCAAGCTTCTTATTAGCTGACGACTGCACACTCGAAGGGCTGACAGCCGATGCGTGCTCCTGTGTGAGCACATCTTTGATGTGAGCACTGACGCGAGCAGTAGCGATTACCACCTCTGTGGAATGCTGTAAAGAGTAAGAGAATTGTACCTTAAAGTTTCAGAAGTTTAGAAAGCATTGAAATGTATGAAGGTTATTTCGTATTAAAGGTGTTCCCCCTGAAGTGAAGGAAAATGGCTACGAGAATTAAAGCAGCCTTAACAACCTTGCTTATCATTTACCTCAACTGCTTGCGACCACGCTCCGTGAATGACGCAAATATCAAAGTGGAATGCACATATTCAATAGAGAGAGGAAAATGAGTTGCTGGAACACCATTTGCCGATGAATGTATCATCTCGCACCTTATCTTTGACTTTTGTTCCTTCACTCTTCTTATTGCATTACCATTGAACATGATCCACGAAGAGCCCTCAATTCTGCTTTTAGCTTTCGTATTATCCGGACCAACCTCGAAGCCTAATAACACGACAACTACAGAAAATCATGACTAGGAGTGGTATTTAGTTTTCTAGATCACATGTCACTTAATGTGCTCCAATCTGTCTACATTAACTACAGCTATGTGGTCGTCAAGCCTCTCTTTGTCAAGTTCGTTTACAAAGCCCCACATTTCTCAGTCATTCGCGACCACTCTGCTTCACTCATTGCACGCTGTCACGTGCATTTCAAATTGCCGTCTTCGATCCAACGATCGATGCGCTGTCAGGTGCATCGTCACCAGTTTCATATTTCCGTGACTTACTTGTGATGCTGTCGGAAGAAGGAGTGCTCTACGCTGTATTTCTGCTCGCGTATGTGAGCTTTGCACTGCTCAATTTGAGCAGTAGTGCACTGAACCTACTCACATGGTCCTACATGTGGGCAATTGTTGGTATCGCTGGGACCCTTGTCGACTGTAAGTGTGTCCATTTTGCTAGTAAATCTGCTGCCTTGTAGATGTGACAAGAAGGGAAGGCAAGGCGGGGGAGCTCCACCAGCGCTCAGTTGGAGCTGAGGCTAGACCCTGTGGGCGCCACCAACGGCCACTGAGGCCGTGTGTCTAGGCACCGATCCAAATGAGTCTCACTCCCTTCTTTCCCTCCTCCTCCTCCTCCTCCTTCCTCCTCCTTCCCCTCCTCCTCCTCCTCCTCCCCCTCCTCCTCTCCTCCTCTCCTCCTCCTCCTCCTCCTCCTTCCTCCTCCTCTCTCCTCCTCCTCCTCCTCCTCCTCTCCTCCTCCTCCTCTCTCCTCCTCCTCCTCCTCCTCCTCCTCCTCCTCATCCTCTGCATAATGGTCAAGTCAATTTGTAGGAGTTACATAGCGGTTCTGGCTCAAGACTTACTTCACGCTTTTGTGCTCAATCACTTGGTTCATAATTACTTGCAGACTCAGCATACGTCCTTCAGCTGTCTTGCTTTTATTGTTTGGGCAGCTAGCAGTAGCATTAGCATTGCTTTCACTTTAGACCACCTAATTCACAGGCATTAGCCAAATCGGCGTGGTTTTGTTCCTTCTTATAGCTGAGCGCTGGTAGCGGGAGTGGAATGCTTAATATCCCCGTAAGCTCCTCGCACTCATCCACTCTCCTCCTCCCCCTCCTCCTCCTCATTTCGCATCCTCACCCTCTCTTCTTCCATTGGTTATTTTAGGACCAAAACACCAACGCGGAGTAAGAAGAGGTCGCGCAGGAAGATGGCGCATCTTCTGCTGTCTAAGTTGTTAAAGATCATTCGCCTCGTCTCTTTTCCCCCTCTCCATAACCATCTTCCCCACACCTCATAGCATGATTGTATCGTGTTAACAGAGTTTTGTCATGGCAGTGCTTTCTGTTCGCCTTCTATGTGGGCAGGATGGGGTGGATGGTAATAAGACGAACATTGGTGGACTGAGTAGGTGGGTGTGAGAGGCGCCACCACATTAAAATATTGGTCAACGATGTCAATTTTAGTGAGAAATGAGTGATCAGGGTTGTCAGCGATCCAGCTTACCTACCAGACGACAGGCATTCCGTAATGTGGCAATTTAATGGGTATACACATTTCCAAAGTGCTCTTTCCACCTTACAACTTCCATTGCCTCTCCTAACATCGACTGCTATGATATTCTAATGCTTCACACCTTGCATAAGGCCGCCGAAACTGTGCAACGACAGGTTGAAATAGGGCAATCGGCCAGCTATCGAATGAGCACAAACACAAAGGAGTGGCTGAACCATATCTTAGCAATGACTACGACGCACTATCTCTCGCACGCAACGATTCGCAACATAACGGCTACGGTTTGATAACGAATGCAAACAGGTCTGATAATGGATGAGAAGACTCATTCACAAAATCGTTTCCACGCCAACCTTTCCGCCCTGCTGTGAGTAGCCAGGATATGAGTTCGCTTCACTGGGCCAATGCAAGATGTCAGATAAAAACTGTGACATCAAATAACTCACTTTTAGCAGTATCACATTTCAATAGCCAAAGCAGCTCTAAGTAAGCACATCACAATCTCAGTTAAATATAAATTCGGTGCTTAAAATGTTTGCGCTAAAATATGTATTGTTGCATTTGTCATTATGCGTGGCATCTCTAACCCACTAATGCGGTCTCGTCAAGTTTAATACAAGCATAAAATTGAATTAGTTATGCTTTCGAATGCGTTACTCTCATCACCCAAATCATTCCTTGTTTTAATTGTCGTTTCCGTGACCACAATTGACGCTTCGCTCTGAGGTGACGACGCGGTGGTTTGGCTGCCATTTCTGCTGGCTCAACGTCTTCTCGTGCGATGATGGCGATTTCTCGCATTGAATCGTTGTTATGGACGGGTAGAAGGGCTACCAAGTTCGTGTGTGCATTATTTGCTGCAGTGATACCATTTGAGCCATTTGATTTGGTAAGTTCATTTTTACACGTCCCAATTATGCTATTAGTTAGTGTGGATAGCTGCTGCAGATGAGTCGACCTTACCAAGTTGAGGCTGACTGGATGCAGTTGTCATGCAAACAGCACCATCAATGCGAGTTGATGAAAAAGAGATGACGTTGCGAAGCTAGTTGCATCCTGCTCCACTGAGGCCGACGGTAGCTTCTGTTGATGGCGTCTGCACGGTCTCACCTCTACTCCAACTGAGCACCGGTGACGCTCCCTCGGATCACCTTTCCTCGTTATCAGATGTACGAGGCGGCGTAATGATTGGCCAAGTGGGGAGGGAGTGAAGCTCATTGCACTGCTCCAATTGAGCAGTGCGAAGCTCATATACGCAAGCAGAAATGCTGCGTAGACCATTTTTCTGTCCGAAAGCGCCGCAATCAGATCGCCGAAAGGTAAAATCGTGACGATGCGGCCAACAAGAGTTGTCTTGTAAGAATGTGTGACAGTCAGTAAAGATCACATTTTGGCTACGTTGAAGGATCCACATGAGGTGACAAGCAGGTAACCCAAATGTTGTTAAGAGCAATCCCTAACTGTCGCAATGAGGATATAACCTCCTTCCATGAGGTCAGGGCAGCACTGACCACAGGGACGAGGAGGAAAACACAGTTATAGACGCTTAATCGGGCGTCTTTGGCACCTCTGGATGCATCGGTCACGGTTGCGAGTCAGATGCTGATGTTGATATTAACTGCGTTGTTAATGGGAGATTCTCGGACGTAGAGTATCGGTAGGAAATCAAATGCCTCTCTATATCGTCGCCCGAAAGACAAGGAGTAGTGTCGTTGCTGAATCTGCTGTCATCACATCGGCACTTGCTAATGTTGATGGATCGCTGTCTGTTTCGATATATCGGCATAACTGAAGTAGACGTGGTAGACTGAACCGTTTTCTTTGGCCAAAAGCATTTGATGGATGCCCACTCTTATGCACTAGTATCATCATTCACCTTCGAGCGAGGAGTGTTCTCTGTCAAACGAGCTCAAACTTTATCACTACACCTTATTTGCTATATCGCCGATGAAATTTGTCCCCTACTTGTTCTTCCTCTTTTCATCCCGAGGAAGACAAAAGCCAAGAAGGGAGAGACAGGCGCTGATCTCATTGCACACCTTTCCGAACGCGTCGGCATAATGCTGCCATTGTATCCGCCAATTGCACAGGATGGAGCGCACCGCTTCGGCTGGATGCAATTCGTCCCTCAGTGCTTCAAGTTGGATTTAACTCCTTGTTCCCCTCTGCAATGTAGTGTTCAGCACCCATTCATTACTTTACTGGATCCATGTAAGATCGTGTTATTGACAGCGAGAGATCCAGATTTATCGGTCTGATGGGAATCGCCCTGTTCGACTATGGTCGATGCGCATTAATGGTAGCCGTCCGTTGAGGTGTCCAGAAGATGACGAGAGAGTGCTGTTGCAGCGATGGATCGCCTCCAAAAATTTAGGTCTTTAGGGAATGGAACGAGGTTGGTTAATTGCCTCAAAGCTGCTCGTTAGACATTCAAGTCATCAAAGGGCGAGCTATCACCCCAACGATTGATGAGAAGCAGTCGGCAGTCCCACTCACCTCTACCCAACCGGCACTCCAAGCTAACTGCAAACACCTTCAAAGGGCTCTTTTGCGTATGCGCCCTTACCTTTGGCATATTTCTAAGTAAGCAGGCTGTGCAAGCATTGCTCCTCTGGTGCCTGGTTTATCATCATGCGGAGGTCACATGCTTGTGGTCATGGTCAACATTGATGGATAAGTAGCCTCCAGGCGGAGCGACCTTTACCTCTGTTTACGATTTCTGGCTGCAATTTCAGTAGCGGTGTGCCAACAAGTCCGTAAAGAACTGCACTAGGTTCAGCGTTCGCCTCTCCTACTTGGCATCCTTTAACACTAATGATGGGATACTGCTCCTATCATGGCGCAAATGTCTCGGGAGTGTTTGATTCCTTGCTCACCACAAGCCAAGTTTAAGCATCAGTTGACTGATGGATAGATTTTGGTCTTGCGTTTGGCTGTACGATTAGGATTTCATTGTCGTTTAATGGATAAGTGCATCAACCTTCTTTTTAACTGTGGAACAGCTGGAGTTCTTCTAGGACAGTTTGCGCTTAGACGGGTTTAGTCTCGAGCAAAGAGTGGGTTGAGGACAAAAGCGGAAGGCACGCAAGTGGTGGCTGCGGTTGCAGAATGCTATTGCTGCAAAGCATCAATGCGTCTTGGCATTCTGTACTTAATCTGCTGACTGGAAGCAGTTGAGGAGGAGTGGACGCTAATTGGGCAAACACAGACATTCCAATAGTCCTCTCCGAAGGACAGTTGATGTCACTCTCTGATTTATAGATGCTAGAAGGTGGTTTGGCTAATGTTGGACTGAACTAGGGTGCGAGATAGGCAGTTGGCTGGCCCATTAAACGATACACTGGCACTGCGACATGCTACTCACTAGTTAGTTAGTAGCTATGCGTTGTGTGCGGATGTGTGTCGGCCCACTGAATTTGCCTTTCATATAGACTGGTTACTGGTAGGTGCAGTTTGTTTGTGAGTCCGTGAGTTAGTAGCTCCGTGTTGAATGGCAATGTCAACAACTATGCTACCGTGTCTTTGATTTCTGGGATGAGTGAAAAGACCAACAGTCCGATTGGTTGGTCTTTTTTTAAGATTTGATGCGACTGTGGCTCCCAGTTAATCGACTACTTAGCGGTCTGGTTAATGAAAAGCTCATTACACACCTCAGTTGGCTACTTACTAGGTGCCTTCGACTCTCCACAATCTGCTACCTAATGAGGCAGCTGGACTTGAACTTGAATAGTTATTGTCCAAGCTGTAGAACGACTTAATGGCCCATCAATTGACCAACAGCTTTGATCGGGCATTATCCCTTGGCTAAGTCAAGTGCCAACATGAAGCTAAAGGGCTATGCAAACGACTTGACTACTATTCGGCAACTCGGCAGGTGGGATTGAAGTGGATCCACTTATCTCTTACACGACAAGGGAACAATCAATGTGGAGCTTAACGTGAAAGCAGATTCTTGCCCTGAGTTAATGCATGTGGTGATTTGATCTTGCTGCCAGTCACACCTGCAACAAGCTCAACGTGTGTCTCTTTTCAGCTCGTCCTGGAGGGTTCAGGTGATTCACGAGAAGCCTCAAACAAGTCAGCTGACCTCTTGCAGTAGTCCAAAAGCTAGCAATTTGGGTGAGCAATACACTGTTGCATAGGTTTTGTGACAAGGCAGCCATGCAGTACGACAAAAGGTGCACATCGTGATAGTCCGCTAAGGCCACTTTATAATTAAATAGATCTTATTTGGGGAGAACGTTTAACGCGAAGATAGGGCTGCCTTGTTTTCTTTGCATCGAGCAGAATGCGAACAAGCAGTGAGCACTCTATTGGTGATGCGATAAACTATTGGCGCCATCTGGCCAACTTCACCTCCAGGAGTCTTGGTTGGGGCGTCAATGAGACCTGTGAAGCTTGGCGAGCTCCATACCAATTTAAGTCTGCCTGATCACTAGAGACTCAGTTGTCAGTTCTGCTGCCTTGTCTTTGTTTTGATTAATCATTGTGATTAGGCAGATGAGAGGTGCTGCTGCTAGGAGGCCGAGATGCATGCACACACGCAGCTCTGCTGATCAGAACGGATCAGATCAGCCACCACCACAACCACTTCGAAGAACACGCTTCTCCACATGGGACTGTTGTCATTTCCCTTTGAGACAGAAAGGCAATCGCTTCGCCTGCTCTCACTCTACCGTTTTTGGGAAAGAAAGTTGAGTCTGTCACACATTTCAATGTACCTGTTAGAGGAGAGTGAACAAAAATAACAA
This sequence comes from Taenia hydatigena, assembly GCA_036345935.2. Lineage (NCBI taxonomy): Eukaryota > Metazoa > Platyhelminthes > Cestoda > Cyclophyllidea > Taeniidae > Taenia > Taenia hydatigena. The sequence goes on from JADWOT020001117.1 coordinate 26,672, forward strand.
TCTAGCTACTCCGTTTACGAGGAGCGTAAGCCTTACTGCCCATGTAAGCCAGCATGGCCAAGAATAATGCAGTCAGGTCAGAGAAGGACCAAAAAGTCAAATGGTTATGGTGAGATGATGCAAGTCCTGTTAAGTTAGTCTAGCAGAGCAATGCCCACAGCATTGTAAATGCGGGTTTTCTTGTTCTTTCGTATGAATTGAGGAATACGGTAGGCCTTGTGCTCTGCAACACATCTGATTCGTCTAAATGACAATGATAATTAGTGATTGGCCTTATTCGCAATTGATTCACACTTAATGCATTTTAGTGACAACTCTCTAGCCACAGGCACCATGGAGAATGAGGATGAGGTTACTCTTTAAGGACCTAATGCAGTCTTTGTAGTCCCTGCATATTTTCGCCTATCAGCTGATAGTGTCGTGACGTTAGAAAATAACTAACCCGTAGATCTGGCCTGTGAGGCCAACTGAGTGGCGTGGGCGTCTCCCTCTGCCTCGCAGCAGCAACAACGTGCCTAGTCCCCTTCACGCTACCTCGTTCATCACGCCATTAGAGACAGAGAAAGTCATTTAAATGCACGCACCATAAGCGCTTTAAGGAAAGGGTAGTCAAGTGAAAGGAGATAAAATCCAAAGTTTATCTCATGCTCCTTGTCCTTCACTCCCTTAAAGCGAGGACAGCTAAAGCAGATCGCTTAAATTGCTAGCATCTTTAAATTTAGTACGATTTATCTTTGTTGTCAAGAGGTTGCTTGTGCCTAAAGACCCTTTATTTGGCACCATTTGTATCGTCGTCTCCCCAACTATCAGTCCTCTCACGTCAATACACTCAATCCTCATTTTATAGATTCAGACTTTAGTTTCTGTGCGATGCCGCATTTGAGCCCTGGTAACCGGTGCCACAAAGAGGACAAATTCTCTTTAGGTGGTTGAGTGAATAATCCTCCCAGTCGGACAAAATGCGGTCAGGGATTAGCAGTGCCGAATTTTTTGTCGCTACCTGATTTCATGAATGCCTTGAATGCTGGAAACGATCACACACTCCACTAGCCATTGCCTCTCCCACTTGACGCATTAGTGTTCAACCCGTGACCTAACCTATGTCTTACCTCCAACAGCGAGGGTGACCCATTTGGCGGATTGGGCCTCATTTTGTGTCATCATTGTCAACCTCGGCATGAGGACATCACTACAAACATTTGTACTTGCAATCAGTGCATACCACATCTTCCTCGTTGACTAGTAGACCAGTAGGTCGTGATTGTGGCTACAGGTACTGTCACTAATGCTTATGCAAACCACCAATGTTTACGTCATTACCTTTTATCCGGTCTGCTTAAGTGTGGGGCAAAAGTTAGGACTTAATGTGGCAAAAAGCTATATTTAAATCAAACTACCGTGCCAAAATGCAAGGGAATGGGGTGAAGGAAAGGTGGATTTATCAAAGCTTTCCGGCACTCGTTTTAGCTCTGAGTTGGCGCTTTGTCACCGAACCATTCGCTCACGTTGGCAAATCGGAAGTCATTTCGACACATCGGCACATTTGCACCACATTTGCTTGACGAAGTAGTCCTTGATGTTGGACGAGAAGCTGTCTGCTCTAAATCCACTCGTTTTGGGTTAACAAAAGCTGCAAATTGAAGTGACGGAGAATGGTCCTTTGTGGTCAGAGATCTTCGGGTACGGTCGTAAAGGCGTAAACAAACCAGCAAATTCATCGAAATGTGTGACACACTCGACTTTCATTCCTTTAGAAAGGGTAGAGTGAGAGCGGTCAATAAGCAGACTTTATTTGCAGTGACACAGATTGATAGACTGATTATTGTCACACAAAAGAATCCGGACAGTTTCATTTGCCTTTCAATGCCATTTTCACAGACATGGGGCACATAGGTCAGGATGTTAATTTTAGGCAAACACTCAAAGGAAAAGTTGGTCATGCACAAGATCCGACCCAAATTACTGCGGTCACCAAGTGAAAGGAATTCAGGCCTGTAAGCGCCTCATGTTTCGTGACTAGGCAGTCATCAATTGTGACAGAGGTCGTACATGGTGGTACCGCAGAACGAACTAGACTCTCATAAGGGTGAACGATTGTAGGAGGAGTTGGACCGCCTTGCTTCCCTTGTTACGAGTGGACTGAGAGCAAGAAGCAAGCGCTTTTCATTGGTGGCACAATAAACAGAGCAGAGCGACGACAGTTGCGCCATCCAAGGCAGATGACGACGGTTTCGTAGCATGAAGCGTATTCGTCGAACACATCTCGTCTAATGTTGAGGACTGCTTACTTAAGTATATCTATCGCAAATGCGCCGATGCAATGAGGTGGCTAAGAACCGTCTCTTTTGCCACGTGACGCGGCAGCCAATCTGGTCGTTATAATCGGTGGAGAAGCGTGTGTATCAGCGAACCTTCCTCCACGCGATAGCATCCGTCCTTCTCTGAGCGTGCATTATTCTCACCACTTGACCTCGTTCATGCCATCAGTGATGGAGAATGTCGTCTGTCTGCACTGAATGCACTGGTTTGATAGGAGTAAAGTGAAACCAGAAACCAGTTATGAATGCTGGTTTGTCAGCTATTTATCGAGCTCGCTTCCTAGTCAACCCTCTCTCTGGCTGCAACACAAGCATGAAGCAATTTGGAGGGCGTGTCAGTCGTTGTTAATAACAGTGTAATGTGGGAGGCTGGATGTCGATTAAAGGATCTCACAGACGAAACACAGGACTCTCGACACATAAGAACTGAGAACCGAGACACAGTCTCTACACATCAGCGATACCATCGTGGGTATTGAGTTACAGTAGCCTCCACGTGCTCTTCAACGACATACGAGAAGAGGTCCACCGAAAAAGCCTTCAGATTTTTCTCTGTTACTTTCACCCTTGATGACTCAATGGCGTCCATATTATCAAGAATGTACCAACCAGAATAAGGAAAGCAACAGCATTGATTAGATGTAGGAGGGCTAAGTGTTATGGGTTCTCGCAATCCCAGCGAACGTCAAGTCTTCCGACAATTGCTCACAGGTCAAGAGCCATCAGTAACCATCAGTACGCTCAATAAAAACCACCCAGAACATGGACTCATATGTAGGCGCCTTCGCCGCTGTCCGGTTTCCTTGCCAGCTCTCATTCGCTTTGTCGCACCTTGACTCATTCTTTAAATGGACAACAATGGCTCAACTGACTAGTTCCCAGCGCATCTTACCTCATTACAGTGTCAACGTTCTCTGGAGGCGTTAATGCTCCCCCTCCAGACCTAGATTTCTTCATGACGAAGATGCCAGCAATGATGTGGTTCATTGCAGATGGGTGGATTAGAATCGATGGATGAGTATACCCGAAGAACTAAAAGCTATTGTAGCGAAACATCAACACAAACGCAGACGATATTCTCAAGATCTGAGGTAAAACTCTTGCCACCCCTCTACTTTGATTATCTTCACAGTGGAAAGTTGTGTAGGTAATCAAAGTAAAAGGTAGGTAAGAATTTTGCATCAGATTTTTGAAACTTTCACTTGCGTTTACGTTGCTGTTTTACGACAAAAACCCACGTTTTGGTAAAATTGATGGTGCTCGACAATGAGCTCAGATGGCAAAGAAGAGGTTGGATCCGAAAAACCCAAGTTGATTGCACTGCATTATTTGGGCGGTGCAACGCCCACTTAGGGAGGGCAAAGTGCGCAAAGAAACTTCCCTTCGCCAATGTCTTCACTTCACCGAAACGTGAGATTGGCGATGTGGTTGGCAACGACAAAGACTTGAATTTTGTGTGCGTGGCAGCGAGTTGTCGGGAAGGTGATGTGAGTCGCTGTTGCGAGCGTGGATCGAATGTAACAAATCCAGCGAATGATGCTGTGCTTAATAAAAGCCTCCATTCAACTCTTAATTAAATTTGAGGTGTAGTTGGTAGTCATGTCGTGGGAGTGAGCGATAGGCTGAGGTGAGGAGAGCAAATGGTCAAAGAAGAGACGTGGGAGAAAATGGGGTGACGCGTAGATTTAAACGCATGGATTCGCAAGTTGTGGGATTATTACATTCACTAAATTAATGGCTACAAGATTTAATGTTACTCCACTAATCATCATCTTGCTGGCGACTTGTCGAGTTTGTTTAAGTCGTTGTCATCTGCTTCGGTACTAAGATGTGCTTGAATCAAATTTCTGCCATCTAACGACACTTCTTTTGCTAAATCTAAGCTTTAAGCTGACAAGGTAGGCGAAATTAGCACTGAAAAGCCTCTGGTTTCAAATCTTCCAAGCTACATCTCGAAAACTTTGCACGGTTAACTAATCAGTGTTTGCACAACTCGCGCAGTTACAATACAAATTTTGATCAAGCTGTCTGACGATGGTGGCCACTGCCACGATGATGGCCATCGTGGAGGTAAACGAGGCTTTTTGAGGAACGGGAAATAGTAGGATGCCACACTCCTGTGTTCATCGTCACCGCCGCTGCTGGAGAGTTGATGAGTACAGACACGCTTTTAACTGCCAAATAGATCTGCCAGTTTTGGCAGGCTTGGCACTGCTTGTGATAGTTGATTAACGCGGTAGCTGGTTTAGTCCAACGATTTAGATGATAAATGACCAGTGGGTCATTAGAAGAGATGAAGATGAGCAGTATGAGTGCCCTGAATGCAAACGCTGTTGAATGCTCAAATGAGAGCTAAGAATATGGGCTTTGGTTTGAGAGAAGCTGCAGCATTTGAAGCAACTTCTAAGGACATTCCGGCCTTGTCGCGGTCTCCTTTCCACAGTCTAATTACTTCAATCACGAGCCGCACACACACACCTGTCCTTCCGTGCAAGTACATAAGGGAGCTGACTGATGGGCAGACACAGAAAGACGCTCCGCAGACGAATCCCTTGTTTTTTATATACATATGTGGCTACATGGCTGGCACATCGATCGTCGAGGTGAAGATGACATGACTCTGTCGCAGAGAAATTGTCGATTTCCGACAACTTAACTAACCATCGGAAAGGTGGTACACATCTACGTCAACTTTGCATATTACACTATGTGCTGGTACGTCTGATTATGCCCCAAGGTAAACTACAAGCCTAAATATTCGCTTACCTTTCTCGCCTCACTTGAGAGGCGTACTTGGCTCTCTATAGAGGAGTGGGATTGCAGTCAACCTGCACAGGAAGTTAATGAGCACTCGTTAATCACACCTCGCCACGATGAAAAGAGCACTCAGCTTCCATCCTCTGAGACTCTCGCATCCTCTTCGGACTAAAGGATGAGGTGTGTCTCCTTCAATTTACCCAACACCCCTAAGGTTACCCTCGAACAGTCGCGTCCTTGTATTCTCAGCCAGTTCTACTGAAGACTAAAGTGCGAAGTGGAATCCAATTTCAAATACCCGGAATATCCATCTTGAAATCTCGGCAAGTGAGAGGGGAGTGAATGTCACTAGCACATCCGAACAATGGCATTGAGCAGAATCTTCTCCCTTTATTAACCAATGGCATAATGTGGGGACGTGGACCAGTGAGACGTCAGAGACTCCCACGATATGCCTTTCTGCCAACTCATTTTACGCAGTCACGTATTCATCCCACGTCCACCCTTAAAGAGTTCAGTTACAGTCTTGAAGAAGTCACTGCTGCCAACTTTCGTGTGTGCATCACTAATATCAATTGGACGTTTCCCACTTTGCTTGTAATCACTTATTACTGCACTATTCGGCATCCCCTGTTGACTTGCAGATCAGTGGTTCAATTGGCTGGTCGAGTCGATAGTAAACTGACTGTAGGGCGTGACTGTGGCTCCGGGTTAACCAGCAGCTACTTAGCGCCTTAATTCACCAACGGCTCACCGCTTGCTTTTTTTGCCAATTTAGTAAACTTGCCATGCTCTCAACAGGCTTCCAGCCAACCGGGTAGCCACGCTGGCAATCAAGTGAGAAAGGAAGCGAATTTATAAGTTTGCTACTGCATAACTTGTTGACTGACTGACTAGTCCATCAAATAACCAAATTATCAATCAACTGGCAAATAGTCCTAAAGAGACTTATCCCTTGGCATGGGTTGATTGTTATGATGATTAAATATCAATTGACAACTTTGATGGACAACGCTCTCTGCCAGAGTCCGTTGGGTTTTCACACGACCTGCCATTCTGTTGCGCAAGTTGTTGAGTGCGTGACTGGCCAAAGCAACAAACCAACAGCTAGCGACTGTGTTGCTTTGTCAGTTTTCTTTGGAGTGCGTCGATACCATGAATGAAATTTGAGAACTGGAGATTTGTTTACCTTACCATCCAACGGTGACGAAGTTGCATACCATGAAGTTCCTCAATCCGGCTTATACGTCCAACACAACTGTGGCTTATTGTAGCCCATGGAATGACTTGGCATAGAGACGAACTCAATGTAAGCCATTATCTCCTCTTCCTGTCTCGAGGCGTCTGCCTTAATTACTTGATACCCTCTGTTAGGCAAGTCTTTTCCAGCAAAGACCAAATGCTTTTGGGATAGGGTCTTCAATGCTGCATTTTCTGACTAGATTTCAATGATATAAAAATGTCATTCACCTTGTCAATATCAGAAAGTTTAGTGCTGAATTGACTGTGGGTAGCCGTATTGCTGAGAGGCCGACTGCTCATAATAATATGACCAGACACTACCTCAAAAGCTGCTTAAGTGTAGAGGTGAAATCCTTCAGAGGTTGTTGGTGGGTTGAGAAACCACTGAAGAATTCATTCAACCTGAGGTAATCACCCCTCTCTGTCTATGTCTATGCCTATGCTGGCTGCGCAAACACCTTTTTCTGATTTGTCACAGACTTCATTCCGACGACCGCATGGGAGGTCTGAAGTCATCGAATGCGAGGGCAAGACTAGTGGAAGAGGTAGACGACGGTTTGATGCCAAGAAGTGAAGTGAACTTGAGAAGAGATAAATGTTGCGCATTTTTGTGATTCTAGTGAATTATTCGCATCAATTGCTGCTTCCTTTTCCTACTTATTTGATTAATCCCGACCACCTCCTACAGGTGACTATGGTGTTCCTCACACATACTCACATACCTACCCTAGAGCACCGTTGCTTATCTCATTCCCCTTAACCCGATGCGTCCCAAAATGGGTAGTGAAAATTAGCACTCTAAGTGGGCAAAACGCCATGTAAGTCATACTAATATGCCAAAGTGAAAGAGGATAATAGGTAGAGAGCACGAGCAATCAAACATCAAAATAAGGGAAGAAAACCGGTATCGAAGTTAATTTAAATTGACAACAACGCCTCTAATGTCATTATGTTGCCAGGTAGCAGCAGTTCACCAATTCGCAGATTCGGTATGCGCAGAAGAAGGCTACGCAGACTATTTCATCCTCCGATTGCATCTTCGCAAACTCACCAAAGCATGAGCGTTGCGGCGATGTGACTGCCTCGCCTGCCGTCAACGATTTAACGTGCGTGCGCATCATCTCCCAATCATCCGAGCGTGTTGGACGCGAGCATTTGGATTCCATGAGACCTTGTGTACTAAATGCTCACACTCTGCTTGTTGCAAGGGTGAGAAGGTCAAAGAGGCGTGACGAATCTCACAACCTTTTGACACTTTGCAATGAGCTCTTTTAATTAATACTTTCATTTTATTGCTTGGAAAATTGGCTTTCAAGTGATGTCGTTGATGTCAGACCTCAACCAGCGATCGCTCAAGTTGCCATTCGTTAGTCATGTCTGTAACGAACCAACTGTTGGGTGTGGCTGTAGCTGTGAGCGATCCAGTTCACTAGTTTTTTCTTATTTGGCAATCAAGTGCGTAGGTTATAATGGGAGAAGGTCAAATGTCAATTAGTCATAGCTCTAGTTGTCGACTAATCAGTAGATCAGTAACCATGCTACCGACATAGACAATACCACCAAAATTAAGAGCTTCACAAGCACTTGCAAGCGTTTACTCCATTTAAAATTGGTTTACACTCCATTGATTAACTAGCCATCTAAGAGGAACATGAGCATAATGATCTCCCATTTAGAGAGGATCGTCACATACTCAAGGTGATGTGGAAGAAGATACTGCCGATGCGTTTAATCCTTGCACGAATGACATCCTATTTCAAACAAGTGCGCATTCTTGCACACCTACAACAGTTGACTTGCTGAAGGAGTAAGGAAAAAGAAGGAGGACTGAGCGTCATTTGAGTTCAGTGAGAAGGTTGTGTGCTTCTGGCCACAGCAGCCTCCCAATACCCTTCGATTGCGGTCTACCAACTACAAGAATCCTAAGCGTCACAGGCAGAGAATTCGCATTGCCTTTTGTGGATTGTGCAAGATTTAACTTGGGTTTGAAAGACAATGGCATTCAAGCAAGGATTAAATGCATCGGCGTGGAAAGAACAAGGGCTGGGCCGAAAGGCTTAGAGCAGTTGTGGGACACAATACTCTTGAAGTCTCACCACCTCACATCGGTGATTAAAAGCTTGCCGTCTCCTCAGCACTGATAAGTTGCCTCAGTGTATGCGTAAAGTAGAGGGAGGAGAGTAAGAAGTCGATGCTGGGATTTTCTCGAGAAATAACTCCACCGCATCAACTCAGCCATATACCTCAAACAGATGGTGATGTCGCATTCGCATCCTGGTTAAGGCTGCTATAACACAAACTCTTTACGTAGTTGTGTAGTCCCCTTAGGCCAAGGCAGCACTAACCACTGAGATGTGAAGAGAAGCACAGTTATGCACGCCAGCTTGGGCATCATTGGCATCTCTGGCTGCTACGGTCATAGTCGTAAGCACTCGCGTCCATCTGCTAGGCTGAACAGCTGAATTAATTACTGCGTCATTCACTGATGGGGACGGATATCCAGTCGCTTCGTCAAATCGGCTTATGCGCTTTACATAGGCTTGACTTAGTAGTCCTCAATGGTGAACGAGAAGTGTTCGGCGAACACCATTCTTGCTGCGGAACCATCATCATCTACCTTCGAGAGAGAAAAGTGCTCTCATAACACTCATCACTCTGCCTCGTTCATCAATCACAAAAGATGTGTTAAAGCTGAGTTTGCAATACATTTCGATGGGTTTGTTGGTTTCTGTAATTGGATCTGTGCATCCTCCTTCCCTCATTTTCGCATAGCTTTTATTTCCTTAGAAAGGGTAGATTGCGATCCGCCAGGAAGTACTCTTAATTGAGGTGAAGGCTAATGACGACGGTTCCGAAGCCAGAGACGTGTTCTTTGAACGCTTCGTAGTCAAGCATGAATAATGCAGGTATGGCGACGTGATGAAGCTGCTTCAGAAATGTCAACACTATTGAATTATGTGGTGGCTAATCGCATTTGCCTGCGTCTCTTCTTCCTCGCAGCAGCACTGATCACAGAGACAGTGGTGATTCAGCAACAGTACCTGTCCTTTCCCAAACGTGCTTAGTCCTCCTCATCCCAACTCGTCATCAATGTCCATAGTGATGGAGATTGATGCCAACCCTGTTGCACGCCTTTACAATTATGACAGCACATCACTGCTGACCCTGCAGCAGCATCAAACTTCGTGGGAGTCACGTCTCAGCCAATGCGGATTGAGAATGTTTGCAAGTAGCATCTGCGATCGTGGTGGACCTCTCGCCTTTTAGCACCAAATGGTGGTCCAATCGCTAAACAAGTGACGTTCGCACAACTCGCCTGCTTTGACAGACAAATGTGTGTTGCTCGCTAACAAAGCCGTTTCTCTTGGACTCTTCAATTTGTCTGGCCCATTAACGTTTATCTGCAATGTGGGAGCGATTCGTCTTTCATCTACTTTGTTCTCCTTGGTTCAAAAGTATCTTACAGCCTCGGTAACTTTCAGGCCTGGCTCAAATTTGCTCTTGCAACCATCTAGTGAAATTTAACGTCTTATGTCGCTGCATTCACTTTTCGCATGAGTGACATCTACAGAGATGGTTCTTCGACCCAAGCGAGTCCTTGCAACCGTCATGGTCTTAGGGGTCAACCAGGGGCAGGATAGACGGAAAAGAACGAGCAAGCCGGAATCTTTCGGTCTCTTGTCTGTTGAGAGTCCTGTATGACGCCCGTTTTAACAAATGGCACCAATCGCAACACTTGAAAGCGAATACTCCAAATAATGCATTGAAGACTCTCTGGTTGGTGTCTACTCAGGTCGTGGCAAGAAGGGATCGCGAAGCGCGCAGTCAGTTTGGCATTTATCTCTCCTTTTTAACCTTTACACACTTGGAACGAGTAAAGTGAGATCAAATAGACCGCAAAATCTCCTATTATCCATTCACTCGCCTCCAGGAAGCTTGTGATTCAATCTCATATCCTCATCTCGTCGACGATAGAGTAGGCAGCCACATCACTGCAAGTTTCGTGCTTTAATGACACGGTGATGGCGCTGTTGGGGGACGAATCAGTCTGCGCAGTCTTCTTCTGCATGTACTGAGTCTCTGCATCGGTTGACTGCTGTCTCGATGCAGTGAAACTGATTTCATGTTGACAGCATAGGTATTACCGACAATTCAAATTAACTTCGATACTGTTTTTTTCTTTCCATTTTCTGCTGCTTGGTTGCTCATGCTCCTTACCTTCTAGCCCTTTCATTCTGGCATGGTGGCATGTTCAAATGAAGTTATGACTACACATAGTGCAAATTTTATTACCATTTTTGGAAAGTAGGGGTAACGACGAATGAGATAAGTGATGGCGCTTTGGGTGCGTAGGTGAGTAAGTGTAAAGGAAGCGATAGTCGCCTGTTGGAGGTGGTCGGGATTGATGGAACGAGGAGGGGAATGAGAGGGTGAGTGGGCCCGAACATAGCCTCTCGAGTACATTTTAACATCAACTACATCAGCACCTCTGGATCTGTTGGCTGTGATTAGCGTGTAGCCGCGGAGGGAATCAGCACGACACGAGCAATTCACAATTTTTCTTCATTGCAGACTAAAGTGGTTTCGGTTTACGCCGACGATTTCTTAGCGCGATGCACCCGACTCAGTTAAACGCCGAACACTACAGCGTGGATGGAAGCTGTTACACTGATACCTCCCATGTCGACACCACACTCGCGATTGATGCACTGTCACATTGGTGACAGTGGCACGTAAAATCTACTAAAATTAAAACTATACACAACAGTTGTCTCCTCTTAAATTCAATTCACATCGTAGCATCAAGCCATCGTCTACCTCCTTCACTAGCCAAATGCTCTCGCATTCGATGACTGTAGACCTTGCATAGAGTCGTCGAAATGGCGTCTGTGGCAAGCCAAACAAAGGTGGCTGCACAGTTGGCATGTCGGCATAAGTAGGGAGGGTAATTGCGACAGCAAGTTAACTCTTCACAAACTCAACCTTTTCATTTGATTGCCTATGCAACTACGATCACTCTGTGAGTCGCATCGTCGCGATTTTTACATTTCGGTGACGTGAATGCGATGCTGTCGGACACAGAATTGGTCTACACAACATTTCTGCTTGCGTAAGCGACCTTCACATTGCTAGAGTGGCGTAGCACAATGAGCTTCACTCTCTCTCTACTTGGCCAATAATTACGTCGCCTTGTACATCTGATAGCGAGGAAAGGTAATCCGAGGGAGCACCACCGGCGCCCAGTTGGAGTAGGGGCGAGACCGTGCAGACGCCATCAACGGAAGCTGCCGTCAGCCTCACTGAACCGAGATGCAACTAGCTTCGCAGTGTCAACTCTTTCTCATCAACTCACATTGGTGGTGCTGTCTGCATGAAAACTGCATCCAGTCAGCTTGAACTTGGTAAGGTCGACCCATCTTTAACAGCCATCCACAATAACAAACACAATTGAATAGCGAAAAACAATTTTATCAAACAAAATGCTTTAAATTGTATTACTACAACAATTAACACACACTCAAAATTGGTAGCCCTTTTGCCTGTCCATAACAATGAGACACTGCGAAAAACCGCCATCGCCGCCCGAGGTGACGTTGAGCCAGCAGAAATGTCAGTCAAACCACCGCGTCGTCACCTTGGAGCGAAGAGTCAATTGTGATCATGGAAACAACGATTAAAAACAAGAGGTAACTTGGGTGACAAGAATAGCGCATTAAAAACACAATTAATCCCAATTAATGCCTGTAGTAAATCTTGCGAGAACGCATAAGTAGGTTAGCGATGCCACACATAATGACGAATGCAACAATACATATTTCAGCGCAAATATTTTACACATCGAATTTTGTATTTCACTGAGATTGTGATGTGCATGCTTAGAGCTGCTTTGGCTATTGAAAGGAGATGCTGTTAAAAGTGAGTTACTTGATCTCAAACTTGTATGTGACATCTTTCATTGGCTCACTGAAGCGCACTCATATCCTGACTGCTCACGGCAGGGTAGAAAGCATTGCGTGGAAATAGTTTTGTGAGTGAGTCCACTCACCCATCACCAGACCTGTTTGCACTCGTTACTAGGCCGTAGCAGGTGTGTTGAGGTGTGGGAGGGACCACTCTTGCAAATCGTTGTGTGCGAGAGATAGTGCGTCCTCGTCATTGCTACGCCATGGCACGCTATGGTTTAGCCACTCCCTTGCGTTTATGCTTATTTGATATCCGACTAATTGCTCTAGTTCAGTCTGTCATTAACACAATTTTGACGACCTTATGCAAAGTCTGGAGCATTAGACTAACAGCAGCCGATGTTAAAAGGAGAGGCAAGGAGAGATGTGAGGTGGGAAGAGCACTTCATACATGTACATGTCCATTAACTTGCCATATTACGGAATGTCTGTCACAAAGTCGGTAAGCTGGATCGCTGACAACCCTCTCCACTCATGGCCCATTAAAATTGACATTGTTGATCGGCACTTTAAAGTTGTAGCGCCTCTCACACTCACACCTTCAATCCACTAACGCCCGTTTCATTACTTTCTAAATAGTTCTACCCACATAGAAGTCGAATTGAAGGCATTGCAGTGACTGAAGTTCTATTATCACTATAAAGTCATGCTATAGGTTGTGGAAAAGAGAAATAGGGGAGAAAGAAAAGGGGACGATGCGAATAGTCTCTAACCGCTTAGGCAGCAAGTTGGTGTTTTGGCCCTAAAAGAATCAATGGAAGAGGAGGAGGATGCGGATGAGAAATGAGATGAAGGAGAGTATTTGAGTGCGGAGTGTTTGCGGGGTTGTTGAGCATTCCACACTCGCCACCAGCGCTCAGCTAAAGGAAGGAACAAAACCATAGTGATGTGGATAATGCCTATAAATTAGGCGGCTTGAAATGGCAATAAGGCTCATACTGCTGCTAGCTGCCCAAATAATAAAAACAAGTCAACTGGAAGACGTATGTCAAGCCTGTAAGTAATTATGGACCAACCGGTTGAGCACAAAAGCATGAAGCAAGTCTTGAGCCAGAGCCGCTATACAACACCTACAACGTGAATTGATCAAGAAGAAGAGGAAGAGGAAGAGGAGAAGGACTTGGGTCGGTGCCTAGACACGCAGCCCTAGTAACCAGTGCGACCTCCTCGTCACGATGAGAAGGTATGGCGAAACTGGTTGTCTCCCGGTCCACTGAGGCCGATGGCAGTCTTCGGTGGTGGCGTCCACAGAGTCTCGCCTCAATTCCAACTGAGCGCCGGTGGCGCTCCCCCACGTCACCCTCCCTCCTTGTCACATTTACAAGGCAGCAGATTTATTAGCAAAATGGACACGCTTGCAGTTGAAAACGGTTCCAATGAATCCAGCAATCCCCACATGTAGAACCATGTGAGTAGGTTTAGTGCACTGCTCTAATTAAGCAATGCGAAACCCAGGCAGGCAAGTAGAAATACAGCGTAGAGCAACATCGCAAGTAAGTCACGGAAATGTGAAACTGGCGACGATGCGCCTGACACATTGATCGTTGGATCGAAGACGACAATTTGAATTGCACGTGACAGCGTGCAATGAGTGAAGCAAAATGAGCGCGAGTGACTGGAGATGTGAGGCTTTGTGAACGGTCGGAGCAAAGAGAGGCTTGACGATCAGAGAACTGCAGTTAATGTAGACAGATTAAAGCAAATATGGTGATTTAGTGAATAAATTACCGTTCTGGGTTTGGCTTCGCTGTGGTTTTGATGTGACACTTAAAAGCACAGGTTAAGGGGCATTTTGGAAATAATGTCCAGTGCGATTGCGACAAAAGCAGTGCAAAACAAAAAGATGATGCAATCATTAGTGCATATTGTGGGTTTAGAAGTAGAATTGTAAGGATAAGGGAGGTGAGGGCCCGCAGTGACATACTGACGAGAGGGGGAGCAAACGGATGAGATTTGTGGCTCAGGGACCACATCTCAGTTTTTAGCCTTTTATTTCTCCTGATTAAAAAAAGTAAAGCCTTAAATGATTGCATACAAAAGGTGGTCTTGTTGAACTGTTGAGCGTTCTCCCCTTATGAGGCACGATGCTAGTAGGAGAGAACTAGTTTTAGCAATTGCATTTGGATTACTGGCATGGCAGTTAAGTTCGGACCATTGCAATTCAGAGTAGATGAGGTGGCGTAGGCTATCAGGGTAATAACCTCGGCAACATAAACTCGGGTTTTTTGACTCTTGAACACAGCGAAATACAGGGATGGACCTCGTGCCCTGCAAGCACGCCTATCATGTCTCAAGGACAAATACGAGCTGGCCGGGTGGTTGATGAATAGGACTATTTCATAGCTCTCTATACTTAGGTAATTTCAGTGACAACTATTTGCAACAAAGATGGTGCTTCACACGAAAATGCCTGTGCACATGTACCATGGCGAACTAGGATTTGGTTTACCCACGAGGAGCTAATGATGTGCATTGGATTAAAACGTTACAATAAGACTACATTGTTGCAATGAGTTATGTTAGTATTTGCTAAGACAAACTTTTATATGGGAATAATTACTTAAAATTAATGGTGCTTTGAACGAGTTGATAAGAAATATTGGCCGCAATATGAAACTGCTTGCATACCCATACAAAGTAAATTAATAGCTATTCATAAAATAAAAGTTTCTGTTGCAAAGTATGGTTATCTAAGCCATCTAAATATGAGTCCTCAGGTGCTGTGTTCACCTTATAAGCGATATTGATGATGCTTTCCAAGGGCACCGCGCGTTCGTATGATTAACATTTCCAGTAGCTCAGCGCCTCGTGTGGTGATGAGTTTCGTCGGTATTGATTCGCTGGTATCGGTGCCAAAAGAAGGAGATCAAATTTTCAAAGATGAGTGTGCATTCTCTTTCGCGGCCCCAGACGATAAGAATGGATTATTTATATGCTTGCGCACTTTCGTGGGAGTTGGTTCAGATTTTATCGATGAGTACGTCAGAAGAACAGGGAATTCCGTATTTTTGCAGTACAGAATTGTCAAAACATTGAAAGCCAAAGGTGGGTTAGCGTTCCATCCCAGTTATTTGGACTTCTCGTCCGTGGTTTAACTTGGGTCTTGCAACCATTCCCCGTGCTTTGTTGGCTGAATTCATTCATTTGTCGCTGACTTACTGTAGCGCTTGTTGGTATGTTCAGATCCTAAGGATGAAATTGAATCTGCCAAGCCCAAAAAACTTGCGATTGGTGTACCGGGTGGCTTTGAACTTGACCAGGACAGATACACTGTGAGCGAAAAGTGGTGTCTGCGTCGTTTCCCTGGTGGACACTCACTGGATATTCCCTGTCCTTCGGAGGGTTCTGCGGTCACTGATGTGTCACATTTGGGGGGTGTGGGTCTCTCCGCCAAAGTCGTGTCCTGCATCAATAGTGTTCAGCGTTGCGACTCGGCCATTCTTGTGGCAGAACGCGCGTGCGCCGCGGCCGCTTGGGAGGCTGAAAATGCTTGTCCTGTTTCCAAATTTGCCCTCGATTTGGTGCAACTAAATAACGGAGTCACCGTCCCACCCAGGTGAGTAATTTTATTTTCTCGGTATCGGTCCTTATTTTGATTGAAGTTATTGCACTATGAAGAGGCTTGCCCGCTTCTACTTATTTTCACCTTTTGGTTGTCATTTTCGCTACCGGCTTCATATGCATATAGGCTTAGTTGATTGTTTGATGTCTGCATGGTATGCATGCTGCATGTGGCCCTTGGCAGATTATGGGAAGTGCGCTTAAACCAAGTTTTGAGTTGTAAAACGATTCATTATGTTGACGCTGTTCCTTACCAACGGTTGAATGCAATGCTTATTTTTAATTGCAGTTTGGAGCAAAACTAAGAGTTTAAAATCATATAAGCTGCGATTGCATCAGTTTTTTCTCAACTGATGCCTAATGTGTGTTGGTGACTGGCGAGAGGGTGATGGAGAATGCAATAAATAGTACCATGCTGTAGAATAATGCACTATCCTGCGTGTTCAAATGTGCGCGATCAATTTGTCAAGTGCACAAATAAGGCGTTAGTCTCTGCACTGAATATAAGAGCGGTTGTAGGTGTGTGAAGTACTTTTGATCTGTCTCTGAATGTCATTTTAGTGGTCTCAAATGTCACAAGTGCGACTTGACGACAAATTTGTGGATGAACCTTACCGATGGGACGATTTGCTGTGGTCGAAGGTTTTGGGACGGTTCGGGCGGCAACAATCACGCGATTGAACACTACGAGCGCACCAAGTACCCCCTGGCTGTGAAATTGGGTACAATTACACCCAGCGTGAGTTGATGGTACTGCCCCGTATATAGTGTCGTGTTCTCAGTTGCTCTCTGCGTCTTGATGTTGCTATGTGCTGTTGTTGTTTTTTTGGGTAGCTTAACGGTGCTGCAAACAAATCACTTTAGGGATTTGAAATTAAGCGAGCCAGTAATTGGATGTTGGAAGGCTGTGGATTGGGCGGAAATGTGTGGGTGCTTAGGTGCATGAACGGATGGATGAATGAGAGAATCGTGTGTATTTGGACGAAGGAGCGAATCGGTTTGGAGTAGTTTAAGCACTGGGCGTATAGATGTGTCCATGTGATCCGGAGGTGTTGCGGTTTTGTGATGGAGGGGGAGGCGGATAAATTGTGGAGCAATCGCTGTTACCTTGAACGGGTAGAGGTATGGATTGAAAATGAGCGTATGGTTGGGGGAAGAAATAAACTGATGGATGAGTGTAGAGGCGGTAGACACTTGGTCGTCTGGTTGGATAATGGCTTAAATTAATGGGTGGGCGAATAGGTGAAGAACTCAGCAGTGGGTCCGCAGGTGATCACCAAAGGCGACGTTTGAATGGATGAATGAGTGGACCTGGACCTGTGTAGCAATGTCAATCAATAGGCAGGCAGGTGGTGGACTTATTTGATCGGCTTTTCTTGATTGCAGAGTGCTGAAGTCTTCTCCTACGCGGAGGATGACATGGTGACTGACCCGCTGTTGGCGCAGCATCTTGCTCATTTTGGCATTGACATGCAGAATCAGCGTAAGACCGATCGCACTGTGATGGAGATGGAAGTTGAGGCGAACGAGCGACTGGGAGAGTGGTTGACTCTGCAAGAGGCTGATCGCACCCTCACGCCGCTTTATGGGCCAAGTCTGACCGGTCTAGTTAATCTCGGCAACACGTGCTATATCAACTCGGCTATACAGGTGACGATAGTATTTAGTTACCATTAGAGCTCCTCGATTCATTCCTTTTCCCATTGTTTATTGTTCAGCCGTGTTACGAGCTCTGTTTCACTTAGGATTTTATGTCCCTCTGGGTAGGTTCTATTCGCGACAGAGGTCTTTCGCAATCGCTATGCCCTCACCTTGCCCAACTTCGTGGAGTCGGCGATGGATGCGATAGCACGCAGTGGAAGTGCTACTGCTGCTGTAGAGTCTTTCGGCTTGCAGATGAGTAAGCTGGGTCGGGCACTATGCTCTGGGGTCTACTCGTTTCCTGCCATAGAGCTCGGTGATATGAAAGGCGGAGAGGTGGTGCCCAAACAACCAGGCGAGTCTCTCTATCCATCCATTTGTCGTAGAATTATTCCACAGTCCATCCGCTGATAGTTTATTCACTCATTTCAAATTCATTCTGCTTGACTGCAGGCGTCCGTCCACGCATGTTTCGTCACCTCATGGGTCGTACGAACGCGGAGTTTGCAAGCAAGCAGCAGCAGGATGTGCAGGAGTTCCTTGTGCACCTCTTTAACCTTGTGGAACGCGAGGTGGATGAAAAGTCGACGGTTGGTGCTCCTTCTCCCCTGCACTCGCTTGCCTTCGCTGTGGAGGACCGTATTCAATGTGGATTGACTGGGAAGGTTCGTTCACCTCTTGCTCCGTTTGCATGTCTTGAGTTCTTTACGGCTACATTCATGTACCAACCAAACACTTCAATCGACCAAGAAGAATGCATTTCTCGGCCGACTGATTTTTACGTTTACGTGGACCTCCTTTCACCCAGTCATCCATCCACATTTTCCATCCATTAATCTTTGTCTCCAGCCGTCCTTAATTACTGCAACAAAGCACCCTGTCCATTGATTTTCCCAACCATCCACACTCTACTCTGGATTTTACAACCTATGCCTTGTCCTCTGTTCAACAGGTTCAATACAAGGAACGCATGGAGACAATTCTCTGCCTGCCGATTCCACTGGAGTCGGCGACAAACACGGACGAGGTTGCTGCCTATGAGAAACGCAAGAGTGAAGCAGAGAAGACGAAGACGCCTTTGAAGGAGGATCCGGTGTACCTAAAAATCGGCATTGATGTGAGTATTTTACTACACTGTAACGAAATGTCCAAGGTCGGTGCTAGGAGGTGCTGACTGCTGGCAAAGGTTATGTAATAATAATTTACTTGAATAGGCCTGCCTCTCGGCTTGGGGAGCGCAGGAGACAGTGCGAGATTTCATTTCGCCGGCCACTGATCCGCCCGGACAAAGGACGACGGCGCTTCGTTCCTCCCGCTTGGCCACATTTCCCGACATTCTCTGCGTGCAGATGCTCAAATTCACTCTGGGTGAGAACTGGCTGCCGCGAAAGTTGAACGTGGCCATTCAGCTGGATCCAAATTCTAAGGAGGATGGACGTCCACAATGTGGATGGCGGTTGGACCTTTCTGCTTTGCGTGCTGCCGGTGGACTTCAACCCGGCGAGGAGGCTATGCCTTGTACGGAAAAGCAAAATTGATGTTTTTTATTACGCCTTGAGTTTATTTGGTTGGTAGCAGCTTTAAGTGGTCGATTTTTTGATAGGCTTTTGAATTCTATAAACATTATTTAATTACTATTGTGGGAGCGTTTTTGATTTGGGCATAGCGTGTGCTACTAATAAGATATTTAAGTAGCTAATTTTGCCTGATGATGTTCCTATCTCTACTGGCTTTCGTATGAATTTGAGGCCATTTGAAGGTAAACATTACACCTTTATCCATCGCACTTTTCCGTTTCGCGCTAATAGAAGTCCGAGTTGCTTCTGAGAACTCCTAAAGAAATTGAATTTAAGAGTGTTATGCTGCTACAAGTTGTGGCAGGCGGAACGCCAGTTAAGGCGGAATTGGTAGACTCCCGTAAACGAGTACGTAGTAAAGTAAGGCGAAATCTAATTGGTCATATCCTGTTTTGAGCTTCATTTATGGCTTTCGTGATGATTGCTTTTTCGAGTCGGTCCCCATACCAGTATTTGAGTTGGTATCAATTAGTCTTGAATCGGAAAATGAAGAGTTGACGACATTTTTTTGCTATCTAGTGGTTATAATGTATCTCAAAGATCTTGTTTGGTTCATTCTTGCTGGGCCGCTTGTGTTAGCGACATTTGTTTGTGGTATGCCTTTTCATTCCTCGTTCATCGAATTGTTGGCACTTCTCTCTTCTACTCCGTTCAATATCTTCCATTACGATCGTAATTGAATGTGATATGGCATTCTCTGATTTATCTCAAGGGTCACAGCAATGAGTCATGAGTCGCATTTGGTTTTATCTTCTGAATCTGATTTGCTTTAATCGCATCTGCTAGGCGAGACCAGTGACCAACAGCCGCAGCAGTCAAGGGCGGTAGCAGACGAGAGCGTAGTGGAACAGCTCCAGAGCATGGGCTTTACACGCAATGCCTGTTTGCGTGCCTGTCTAGCAACATCCTCAAATACGGAGGCAGCGTCGAACTGGCTAATGGAACACTTGGATGATTGTGATCTCAATGACCCCATCCCTGGCATCACGTCTTCTCCCCTTACTGCTCCCAGCGTTACTGTTGATACGGGTGCCCTTGCCACACTGCTTGAAATGGGTATTATGGAGGATCTTGTGAGTTACATTCCCCTCCATTTCCTTTATGCAGAAAGTTCCGTCACATTTCTAGTGATTTCAACATGGTAACATTTTGCTGCCACGCCTCCTTTGGCCACCATAAAGTCGTGGTGTGATGTGTTAAAAACACCCACCTAAGGGAAACGATTGCCACTGTGAGGAGATTTGAGAATCTATTGGGGAGTGGGGGCTCAAGGAAACATTCCGCTTATCCGAAGACCGGAATAGGCATGAATGTGTGAGCTAAGCGAAACGAGGAAGTTAGACGCCTCGGAAGAAGTAGAGGGAAGCATGGTGGGAAGAGTAGAGACTTTCTAAGTTGAACACCATTTTTTGTCTTCAAGTCGCACGTATACGTAGCAGAAGCAAAATATTACGTTACCAGCGCGTTGGTCTGACCGTAGAAGGCATGTGATCCAGTGCTACTAACGTTGTTTCAGTAGCGCGTATGCGCGCTCCTGACGTCAACCTACTGGAGGACACCAGTAGGACACCAGGACACCACCACAAATCGCTGCGTCAGAAGGCGCCTGCTTACCACTAAAGTGTGTTTATGCCTTTTTGCATGTAGGCAAGACGAGCGCTAGAAGCATGTGACAACAATGTGGAAGCTGCAATCAACATGGCCTTTTCGAATCCCGACGCATTGTTGGCTTCGGCGCAGCAGATGCAACAAAGCAATGCTGCATCAGTTACCACGACAAGCTCGACGAAAAGTACAAAGGAGACAGTGTCAAACGGTGATCCCAGTCGCTATGAGCTGATTGCCTTCATTAGCCATATGGGAGAGTCTACTGCTGTGAGTTGCTGACCCTGTCTTCCCTTGTTTTACAACTGTTTAGGATAGTCGGTTAACGAGATAATTGGGTAAGTAAAGGCGTCGGAGAATGGATGAATAGTGGGTACTGAGGAGAGGTAGCGATTAATAGCATGAGTGCTCTGAATGTAGATGCTATTGAGTGCTCAGATGGTAACTGAGCGCATAGATTTTTCATTTTAAGGAATTGAGTAACTATGCGGGTGAATGAATTGGTAGGGGCTTATTAGGGTATCACAGGATCGCATGAGTTGGCAGGTGAAGGGAGGGCAGTGGGAGCCAGACTTCCCAAAGATGGAAATGGCTGGGTGCTGAAATTGCTACTCTTGGTGAGCCCCCGAGCCTTCATCTGTTTTTCCTCTTTTACTAAAGGCGGGACACTATGTGTGCCACATAAAGCGCACTGCGCTCAGCAAGGGTATCCCCGGTCTTGTTCCGGCCTGCACCCCGTCTCCTTGTCTTCCTGACGACGAAAAGGCAGACGAATGGGTGATCTTCAACGATGAGAAGGTCTGCCGTAGCGAGTCGCCTCCCTTCCAACATGCCTACCTCTACTTTTTCCGTCGTGTTTAGCTTTTTCAATTCACTCTTTTCTCCTCGCGCCTTTGATAACCCGTTGGCTCATACTGTTAACGATTTGATGAGGCTGGTAATGTTTTTTTTGGAAAAATATAGTTTTTTTTCGTGAGCCTTATATTCTCCTACAGAGCGCGTGTGGATACTATTGAATTTGAAAGCGCAAATGCTACTTCCAATGGAATAGTCGTGAGCATAAAACATGCAACTCGGTTTGTCTCTTGTTTAGTGGCTGCCATGTCAGAGAAGTCGGACGACCTCTACCTGCCGAATTCGGTGATTATGCGGATTGTTCGTGAGGCTGTGAGTTCTTGTCTTCTCCTACCAGTGAGATCTATTTCCTGTTTCAAGTTGAACAAGCCATTGGTAGGTGGTGGAATTACTAGTTTACTGGTATACGCGGAAGTTGAATGGTTGGGTGCTTGAAGAGTCTGTGGAAGGGTCGTTGATTGGATAGATAAATGGGTTAAGGGACGGGAAAGTTAGTTGGATGAATGATTAGGCGGCCGAGTGAATGGGACTATCACATAAATAGGAGACGAAACGATGTGATGGATGGATGGGTAGGTGGAGAGGTGCATGAAACGGCATCGATGAATAGGCATTCTGTAGTAAATCAACTTGGTTGATTGACTGGATGCATCAAACTAGTTGTCTGATTTCCTCATTAGTTTCCGGAGGACGCCTCCATAATGGTGTCACGAGAAGCACGATCTGCACTAAGCAAAGCGGCGAGTTCTTTCGTGCTTTGCGTCACCTCCATGGCCAGTGTGCATTGTGAGGCAGGCAAGCGCAAGACTCTCGCGGCCTCCGATGTCATTGGCGCCCTGCGAGACATGCAATTTGGACACTTTGAGTCTCCTTTGCTTCAATTCCTTGAAAGTCAGTCATTTTACCCTTTATTCCATTTCCTACTCCTACCCTATGTTGCTTGCTCCGTTGAAGAATCACCCCTACTGAAATATTAATTAAGTAGCATGTTCGCTACTCTCAGAGCTTTGGAATTCATCTTATTCAGATCATAAATTGATGCTTTGTCGAACGAGTAAAAAGATGAACAAGCGACTTGAAGAACTGGTGGATGGGCTTATAGGTGTGTTGTCCAGAAGATTTCATCTCAAGAACTTGCTATGCCTAAATTCATATGAAATGTTATTTGAATAGCCCTAGTGTAGTCGCAGCTCGGCTCTAAAGTTGTTGAACTTTCTCGTGTGTTGGTGAGCAATTCAGTGAAGGCATAGCAACATATTCTACCGACCAGAAGTGGTTAGAACCAGCACTTGATTGTAGTGGTAAATCATTCGGAGGTGGATGCATCATGATCAAAGCACTTTCTTATCTTCCGAAACGGCATGTCTCCCTCGATGGGTAACCTGTCCAGAATTATTTCACTTTTGTTTGTTGTGTGCGATGTCAAAGTCATCCCCCCAACTGAAATACAAATTGAGTAGTCGCACTAGCGACGTTTTGCGCCTTTTTTAGCCTATCGGGAGTTGACAGCTGCCAAAAAAGCGTCGAAGCGAAACATTACAACCACCGGCGAGGCTTCGGACATGATCGAGGATATGGATGAGGCGACGTGAGGCTGATATTACTACCGGTGGATATTTGTTTTCCCCATCCCAAATTCCCCATTGGCCAGCATTTATTGAGCAACGAAGTTGTTCAACGCTTACGTGTTTTGCATTTTAGGATTAATTACGCTTTGTATATCACAATTTAGAGTAATGAACTGTCGTATTGGCTAAGTTTTGTCCATTGGAAACGAAGTTAATCGGATAATTTTGCAGGATGTGCTGGGTTTGGCGAAAACAAGTACGAATGTGAAGTGGGAGCAAATCCCTTTTCAGTGTCCCATTGGAACTCTGAATTGATGGGTGGGGCGCCAAAAGTTAATTGGGTTTCTGAAGATAAAACTCCTCGTGAAAGGTAATGAAATTTAGAGTGAAAGGCGTACCCATTCTACGAATGGGCTCGAGTCAAAAAACGCTGCAGATGATAACTTGTTTTCAGTGAAATCCACAAATTCGCATGTACCCCTCGGTCTGCAACTAACCAGTCACCATCCGGCATTGCACCCGCAGACAACCAATCAATCGTGAGGCTAAGGAATTCGCGCTTAAACATGATGACTCCATCTCTTAACAGCAAAATTACTGCAAGTGACGATAACTCGTAGGACTAATGATAGTTGCCAATGCTCCACCCTATTAATTTTAGCCAACTCAAGTTTTTACATGTTTGATAATTTTTAGCACGCCAGCCAATCATAATCCTCCTTCCTAACTTCAAAACGCTATCCAACTAATTAGAATTACCTCATCCATAGGCACTCAATAAAAGAAGCGTCCAAACTGGTCGAATTTAATAAAATAATCAACAGAATCCGGTTCTGAACCTTTCCTGGGTGCTATAAAACCCATGTGTCCAAACCAAGCATGTTAGCCAATCAAAGTCGAGCTTCCCCAAAAAAACAGCCAATGAATTTGCAGGACTCAAACTGACTCCATTTACAAGCACTTTTCAGGGGGCACCATCGACAAGGTCAGGGTCGGTAGAGGTGAAAAACGCGGCGATACGGGCAGCGATTGCAGTTCCCAATCGGGTTTCCGTTGCCAAGACTCCAGCGCCTCGACGGATCGGCAGTTCAGCCAATCGTGCCACTGCAGCGCTACCGTCTTTATCGTCTAGGAAAGCAATCAAAGAATGTCAAGCGAAAGGATTTTGTCGCTATGATATGAAGCAAAGAACAATCGCAGAAAGCTTCATATGGTACAAAACCTATCCATTGTGATCTACAATCCCTCGCTCAGAAGATGAAACATCACCGTGGATTCCAATTCTGCAAACCGTTTTGCCTCCAAAAGTGGACAAGCTGGCTCTAGCTACATTTCTTTCCCTTCCGCTTCATTTTCAAGCTCTCGCTGCTGTTCTACATGCGATCGTAGATGAACCGGTGCCTAACAACTCCTTTCATTGGTAGAATTTGGGCTGAGATTTAATATTGTCATGCGAGAGTATGAACTCCATCGACATGATAGTAAACTGAATCTTTTCAGAAGGGGGCTTCTTGCGTGCCTTCAAGATGTATAGGTAAGTAGTCTGCCGGCGATGAAGAGGCGTGTGCCTTGGAGGTGCGTTAGGAGGGTACTAAATCGCTCGCGTGGGGCAGTTAGCTTGTTTCAGAAGTCAGCTATCCAGTCAGCCAGCAAATAGTTAGACTTTTAAGACAAACATCCTCTGTTAATCAGCGAAGGCTAGGGCAGCGGGTGAGGACTGAAGACAGGGTTTGAAACAAGTCTTTTAAGTCCTTCACGAATTAAATTCCGCAGTGACAAAATGGAGCTACGAAGTTCTAGTTACCTAGCCACTCTCAATTGAGACGTTATGTAAACCAAATTAACATTCAGTTCAAAACTATGATGAATAGCTCACCGCCCGAAGCCTCATGAAGCGCATTGAATAGCGCGCGTGGAGTAGGAAAGGCCTCTGCAACAGCGTTAGCCACCTCGCCAGTCATCCCTCGCCACGTTGCGAGCTGGCGCAG
Organism: Taenia hydatigena; assembly: GCA_036345935.2. Classification (NCBI taxonomy): domain Eukaryota; kingdom Metazoa; phylum Platyhelminthes; class Cestoda; order Cyclophyllidea; family Taeniidae; genus Taenia; species Taenia hydatigena. Next base: position 51,747 of record JADWOT020001117.1, read on the forward strand.
CCAGGTTTGATGAACCCACGCACGTACCACCTCCCCTTCGTTAAAACCAGCGCCTCGACACGCTGCTGTCAAGGGGAATCGAGGAGCGGCAACCGCACCAGCCACGGTTTTCGCGGAGGCAGGGAGGAAGGAGAAGCCATGTCGTTCATCTAATCGCGACTTTCTATGGGGTAAAACTTCTACTGAAGCAGTGTAAGTGGACAATATATTTGAGAACGAAAAGGACAGTCAAATATGGATTGCTGAAACAACATTAGTGGGTGGCAGACGCTTCTGAAATGTGCAATAAACAGACAGGCAACATACTTGAAGGGACGCTGACAAACGGCTTTAGTGTAATTGCCGACAAGAACAGCGAGATTTTGCACCGTTGAGGCCTGTTGAACGCCTGCCAAGTGACAATCAAATTGGAGGCGAGTAAAGAGATCAAGAAGGGCGCGCTCTTTGGTCGATGAGAGTCTAACCACAAAGAAGAAACAGATCAGTTTTTAAGGGCAGATGACTTTTTGATAAGAATACCTATTATTGGTCCCAAGTGGATTTCAACCACCAGCTTAGAAAAAATTTAAACTCGAAAGCTAATTTAATCCTATTGATTACAGATAAAACGTAAATGATGCAATAACAAAGTCGGAAACCGATCTTTAGAAGCGATCGATCTAGTTTAAAGGTCTGTAAAGCACTATGAAGTAACTTGTGCGCCAAAAAACCTCAAAACAACTAAGAAACGGTTATCTTCAAGGGCCTTAATTAGAAAGAACGGAATTCATGTTTAGCTAACAGCATCCGTAGAAAACATTCTATGCAAAGGGAAAACCCGTGGATAGGATTAAATATTAGTGCGTAAACCGATCACTTTCACCACTATTAAAACATAGCGTACACTAAAAATCTTTAAACAGATACGAATTATGAGTGGTAAGCCACCTTGGAGCGAATGTTATAATAGACACACGTCTTCGCTGAGGTAGAGATCGAAGCATGGAAGAAAAATCGCACACTTTCGATTCATTCTAAAAAATCACTCAAACATAGAGGAAGCCGAAGTGCCATATCCTTACTTCCAAAAGTGATCGAAGTTGGTTCTGCAAAACAATCACCAGAACATCCGGTTCTTCAGCCGATACGAGCTGAACTGTATTATCTGAAGAATTGAAAAAAGCATATATGCATTAATTGAAACTATCACATACCCAATCCGTCGGAAGGCGTGTACCTTTGCCATGTTATGGAGAAAGGAAGCGGAACGGGTCCATCAGAACCACGAGAACTTGGAGGAATCGGCCGGACTAAAGCCGGTGGATTTGCAACCCAATCGGGCAATTTTGCAAAAGTAGACTTCCCGTTGTTCAGATTTTCGCAGTTTATACGAGTTGAAACTGCAGCAAGAAATCCCTGAGGTTCCTGCAGAAAGGACTCGTCGAATGAGCAGGATACTAACTGAAATGTCAGACAGTTAACAACGCAAAACTCACTCGACGGCAGTACTTTTCTGACAGCAACACATCAGTATTTCTTTTCCGAGATGTAATTTTTGGCATTTAACACTGATGTAAGCGTAATTCAGCGCATGCACACAAAAGAAGGATCTCAAATTGAAAGATAGGCTGCAGCTTGACGAGAATTCCTCGATAAATATAAACAAGCACTTTAAAATAATAAAACAGGTTAGTGAAACTATTCAAACCTTTTTCGCGGGCTCGGAATCTCTTTAATTGGGGGGGCGCTCATCATTTTTGCTGATTACATCCCTGCCAAGTTATCTTTGCAATTTAGCGAATCACTGACTTTGGTTTCCAACAGTTTTATTTGTTTTCATTGTTTTAAAAAGAAATCCTTGCAACATTTAAAAAATAGGCCTTTTATTTTTGCCGCTGATCTGTCAGGGCGACTTAACGGGAATTCGCCATCAAAATAATAATGCTGGCATGAATTATTTTAAATCAGTTCCTACCTTTAAGAAGTTCTCTTTTGTGCCCTGGCACTAAATGCTATCTTGCACGAAGGAATTCATCAGTCTCAATTGGCTTTTGCTAATTTGCCAAGTGATCTTACTTTCAACAGAATATTACCCCATCAGTGGGAAAGTTTACCAAATACTATTTAGCAATTAAACACAGCATTAATAATGACTACTCAAGTTTTACAAGGAAGCAATGAACCCGCCAGGAAAAAATTTCTCAAATTAATTGCCTTTGAATCCTCCTTTTCTTCTCATGGTGAAAATTTGTTTAGCGCAATATAGCACACCTCACTTTTTTACTGACTCTGCTAGACATGTGCAATAAAGTCCGTCTTTAAATGCCAAAAACAAAATTAAATTCGATCCTTTCCGGCTGCTTCACTTGGAATCATGGCTGGCATGTTACTCAATACCTGACAAGGTACTACAAGATACTTCCCTGTAGGATTTTAAGAACCTTTACCTCTCACCCCTTACTTGATACCTCTTTTAAGTTCACTCTGAATTGACCTCTACCCTACTTTATCCGCACAAACCGCACGCGGCACAGGTAGCAACAATAAGGCAGCATCGGTAACATCACTAATAGCTGTAATGCATTAAGGCAAAATTCCCAGAAATAATTCACACACGCACAAGCACACATACAATTTAACAGATCACATTGACATCGGCTGCTGTTGCTGCTGCTGTTGGTGCGTCACAGACGGCTCCTGCCTCAACACAAAACCATGCTGCCGAATTGGTGTCTCGCCCGGGCAAAAGGTGTTGATAATGCGAGCAACCTCCCTCAACCCCGAGAAGACTGCTCCTTGCACCGAGGCTGGATAGTGTCGGTTCGTGTGCTCCCCGCAAAAGAAAAGCCTGAGTGGAATTTGTGGTGAGTCCTCATCTCTCCCCACGGTTGCGGCTGGAGCGCTAAGGCTTAGTGGCAGAGCAGGTGCCTCTGGTGAAGCTGGCGCTGCTAGCAAATCGTAATCGTCGCCGCTGGATCCCACTGCCACGTAGGAATAGGACCCGCGGGTATTCTCATCCGATGTCCAGCGCGTGGCGTATGCTCCAATCGGCTAAAAAGCAACATTTTTAAATACCACGGAAGTAATAAACAACGGCTGCTTATGGCATTCGAATCGTCCTCACGTCAGGCACATTGTTCATATGCTGTCGACCAAAGATTTTGCGTAGAATGGACAAAGCACGCGAGACAATAGGTAGTTTAAGGTAGGCTGCAGTGTCATCATCACCTTTTGGTCCCACAGTGGCAGCAATTTCGGTTTCTAAGGCGACAGCTGCCTTGCCGGCAACGAGGGCGATGAGACATGGGCGATCAGTGATGGACCAGAAGAGGAAGAGTTCGCCACGGCGTTCAGTGGAGTCGTGAACGTAGCCAAAGACGCGCTCGTTGCGATCCCAAAAGAAGTCATTGAAGAAGAGAACCAACTGGAAAAAGGACGCAGCCATGATGAGAGTGTGAGGCTCTGCTGTTAGCCCGTAGTCTTAAACAAGTTAATCTTGTTTCTGGGATTTCTTTACATGCTACTTATTTACTATTTCAGCGTACGACTGTGAAAGCTACTATGATAAATAAGAAAACTCATCCGTAAATAGGAGCCAAACCGACCTTGTTTAGCGTGCCAAAGCCAGCCCGTTCAATCGCCTCGCATTTCCATGGTGGGAGAGGGGGAGTGAAATAGGGTGCGCTGAGTGCCGTCAAGTCTGCTTGATCCAACTTCTCCCCGCTCGCGATCTTGACAGATTCCTTCAGAACACCCAGAGGCAGTGCACAAAGCACCGCGTCCCCATTGTGGGCGATAAGCTCGTCTTCACTCACAGCTTTGTTCAAGCACGACACCTTTACACCTTTTCAAGCAAAAACACGAAAAATGTTTACACCGCAGTGAGGACAATTAGGGCACTTCTGCAGATTTGACAATCCCTACCAGAATCACTTATTGATATTTCCTTGACGGATGATTTAAGTTCGATTTGGCCACAGGGGTTGTCCACAGCGGGTCTCAGAGTGCCAGAGGCACTGGAAGAACTAGTGAGGACGTCCATTATTTGACCGAAACCGCCTTGAACGATGCAGTGATCGCCGCCCAGCTCGTAGGCGTCGTCCTGATCCCAATGAAGGAGAGAGAGGTTTTGCAGTTCGGTCGCGTTGGCGAACTCCAGATTGGCTAGGTGCCAATCGATGAGGTTTCGTTCGGAGTTGGTTAGGTAGACGTCACTAAGTAGACATGGCATTCCAGCGGTTATTCAGGCGATCAACAAAGCAGAGACGATTGAAAGAAAGGTTAGAAAACCTACCGAGGCGGATTCTGTTCCAGCACCTCAAGCTGTCGATTAATTTTCGTGAGGGTCACCTGCATGGGATCGAACTTCTTCCAAGCAGCATGCAGCATGGATAGCTGACGTCGACGATTATACTCATCCTGCACGTCCACAACACCCGACGGCTTGGACACTTCGCTGAATAAAAAGATGCATCACGTTTTAAGGCGCTCAAAGTTGTAAAATCAACGCTACAAGGGCCAAGTATTCGCACAACTTACACTGCATCGGAGTCGTGTTTCGCCGGTGAAACCGCATGAGGTGTGACCGAGGAGGAAGAATTCGTCGAGCTGATGGAAATCAAGGAAGAAGTCTCCACAGCGACGCGAGAACGCCTCGACCGCGCTGTCAATGAGGATGGTGGAACTGGCGGTGACGGTGTCTCGTGAGACTCCTTGCAAAGCGCCTGCCAATCGTTGTAAGCCTCGTTTATTTCTCTTCGCGCATCCGCCATCTAGAGAGGGTGGTAGTGACCGAGAGATAAACGCGCGTCTTTGCCGAGGTAGAGGCAAAGTTGGAATGAAATACGAGCTTTTATCACGTAAGAGAGCTACGTTGAGGTCAAGGTAAATTAATTCCAAGGCAAAAAAGGCAATTTTAGTCCACGTGATTGGACTTTGAGTGAAACAATGCTTCAACGCTGACCTCATTCAAAATTTTGGCCTTTCGACGCAGAAGAATTGAGACGAGATTTCGATGGCTGATCTTCAGGGGGACAATGCGATGTTCTTGAAAGCTAAATTGGATAAAACAAGAATCAATTATGATAGTTGAGCCCCAAATGAATGCAAATTTGTTCACAATAATAAATAATACACGTTACTTAAACATTATCAGTAGGGCCGCCTACGTGTAACGAGTTATAAAATACGACAAACGGTCAAAGCAAGGTCATAAACCCACCGAATAAGATCTTCAATCACCTGACCAAGCGACTTCCCTGCTGAGTTCTCCGGATCCTTAGCAGCGATGTGTCCAGCAGTTGCCAGGATACGATTGAACTCCTTCTCGATCCGAGCATCCTTTTCCTGAGAGACAGGACGTCCAGACGACGTGTAAAGCGTGCAACAAGGGTTGATTGAAACCAGCATCAATCCGCCCTGCTTAGCCAGAATCGTAGACGGATTCCCAGCTAAAGTGCGAAAAATACATTCCACTTACGAGGGCTTCATTTGATGGCGCCTTTGGAGAGAGTGGGAAAAGAAACGTACACATTCCCGTTATGATCATTGCACCGAGGTCAGCAAACTGATTGCCTTGTTTATAGGTCCAAATCCTACCACCAATTCGATCCCTGGCCTCGAAAACGGTGACCTGCGCACCGAAATATGTCAACTGACGTGCTGCAATGAGCCCAGCTGCTCCAGCACCACAAATGATAACCTTGAGAGGTGCCATGGCATTAGCTGCGTGCTTGTCGGCACCTCTTCGTGTTGTCGACGTGGTCGAATCATTCGAAGCTGGTTTAACAGCCCGAGTCAGGGGTGATGCTAGTTGTTTGAAGGCGCCAATATTGATGTAGCCGTAGCGCTCAAGGAATAAGACTGCTAAGTAGGCGAGTCGTTCCAGGTTTTGCCGCGCAATCGGAGTTGACCAGGCAGAGGTAATAAGGGAAGCGTCGCCACTGGCGGGCAGGGAGGCAGTTAGGCCAGCAGCATGCATGCAAAGTACAGCTTGGTCATTGCTTGATGAGACGAGATAACCCATTAGACGGTCTGTCGTCACTTGCACCGTGGGATCCTCCGTCCACATGTGACACTAAAAGGGGGAAAAAGGGGCAAATGCTGTCTCTGGATTTGTTCCCCTTCCTCCACACTCAAATGACCAGACATTTTTCATGAAGGCATTGGCACACTTGCGTTACTTACTAAAGACCTGCAACTAGAGAGTTGATGAGGTCGAAAAAAAACTGAGCAGAAATAAAAACGGTGAGTGATTAGAGATGGTTTCAGAAAAGTTGGAATGCTCGGAGGAAAATGTATGAATCAAGTATTGACCAGTGAAAACCAAGTCACTACAAATAGTGCAGACGAAAACAGATAGAATGAGCCAACAATTAATAAATTGACGAACTAATGACTAAGTTGAATACGAAAAGATCGAAGAGCGATGAGCGGAAGAACCTGAAATAGATGGGTAAAGGGACAAAAGAAATGGGGGCCATAAATACTTGTATTACTTGGTGATTGTTGAAAATATGCGGGATTTTAAGATGAATAAATGGATGGATCGCTTCAACAATGGTAGGATTGTACGTGTGGAAAATTAAGCGATAATAGAGAAAAATGAACGGGTAAGAAATTAGGTGGGCGGATCAGAGGCAGTTAGTTGAGTAGATACTTCCGACAAACTCAAAGAGAACGTTAAGATCACTAATAGATAGATGGCCAGAAGCCGGCAAATGACGCATGAGTAAATAGACACTGAAAGCATATCAGTGTGAATAATAGATAAAAAAGGAATGAACGGACTTAAAATGGGCTTAGAGGTGAGGCAATCAATAATTACGACACGTAGATGGACCGAAGGATTCAGAAAAGAACGAAGGACCTGAGACTGAAGGATAGGTAGATAGACATGAGAAAATTAACACTAAACCCATTCAAATATAATATAGGAACATCTAAAGGCCAGTGAATTAAAACCAAACGTACAGCTGCGTTGCGAGCAATAAGATAGGCTGGCCTAAGTGCCACATTCTCATCGTCTTCCAAAAACGGGAATATAAACGATTCGTCAGCGGTGATACGGCGAGCTGGAAGACGACAAGTTTCAGCAGCCTTTTCGGCAGGTCCGCAAAAGCTTGAGGGCAGGTCTGAAGGAACGTCATTTCGGCTGCTGTCGTCTCCGTCCAATCCCTCGACGTAATATTCATCATCTAAGTCGGAATCCGTCAACTCTTCATCATCAGCGCTTTCTAGTTCTTCATCGACATCAATTTTTCCCTCAGTAAGTTTCTTCTTCCGTGGAATTTCAGATGAAGATGAATCTGAATTATTTTCGTCGGATGACGAATTTTCATCCTCTTCTATAATTTGGACGTCCATTGAGTCGTCAATGGTGTCTTCATGGCGATTCTAATTTATGCAAAAATATATAAGCATAGTTAAATCAGAGCAAGCAAACCAGTGATAAAAATCGACAAATTAGGGGCCAAAGTTGAAATATTGAATTAATATGGCAGTGATGAAACAAAACCTATGATAAACACGGCATTTGTGCATAGGTGCACAAATTACTGCCGAACATGGCCGTAAAAAATCGGCATACGTCATACTCCTTCCAGAAAAGATACTTCAAGGAGTTTACATCATGAAATATTTCTGTGGTGAAATGTTGACAGAATTTGAGATACATGCATGCTAGTGTTAAGAGCTAGTAATCACCTCCATTTCCAAACACGCTGTATTTGGATTATCATTAGCTCCACCGTTTGCGTGAATAGATTCCGTTTTGGTTCTAGGGTTTCTGCGTGGTCTCCCTCTAGCCATAACTACTTGAACGCAAATCCGCAGAGGCAGGAATGATGATACGACCTTGAGAAGGCAAATTGAATGTGCGAAATGACCAAAAAGGTATAAACAAAAGACGCCAAATTAACCAGCAAAATTCTGCTATTTTATGTTGCCAATTTGTGCATCCAAAAAGGTATAATTAGTGCTACTCAGGCAGGACCAACAAAAAATTCTGGTTTTAGCGCAACTAGGCAGCAAAATACTTTGCCGAGAATTCGGTCTTAGTATTTCGTAGGTCAGGGTAAACTGTCGCCGCCTTAAAGCACAGCATGCAGTCTCTGGTAAGCCGACCTTTAGTTAAAAGCAATTTGTTTCGCAAATACAAGGTCGTACACTATTATAGACCCATAAAGCCGAGCACTCCCTCTGTGGCTACCCCACCATCGAGCGTCGTTGGTGTACTCTAAAAATTAAACGACCTAAAAAAATTAAGTATTAAGTGCTGCAAACTTTAATTCTTGTATACATTACTATTTTGCTTACTCGTTGCTTCCGCTGATTTTTCGCTAACTAAATATCTTCCATGACACCGCAAATTAGTGAAAATCTTACTCAGATAAATGCCAATGTAGCATTGCGAGGCTCCCTCTGTAGTACTTTGTTTGTTAGAACTGCCGGTTTCTGTCAAGGTCACAGAGGTAGCCATATTGCCCTAGCTGCGTGGGCTGGCCTCCGGGCCATGCCAGCAGCCTTTTTCCCTCTGTCCGGTGAATATATATATTCTATCCTGCCACTATGTCTTCTTTTGCCTTCAAGGGAGCCTCGGGACACTACATCCTCAAAGGCAAAAGAAGGTAGAATGCTAGGGCAGGATATATGCATTCAACGGACAGAGGGAAACAGGCTGCCGGCATGGCCCGGAGGCCAGCCCACGCAGCTAGGGCAGTACGGCCACCTCCGTGACCTTAACCGAAACCGGTAGTTCCATCAAACAAAGTGCTACAGCCAACATTTCTAATAAATGTATTTTATTCACAAGCTAGTATTTTGAGTAGTGTGAACACTTTGTTTGAACTACCAGTTTCGGTCAGGGTCACAGGGGTGGCCATCTTGCCCTAGCTGCTTAGGCTGGCCTTTAGGCCATGCCAGCAGCTCATTTCCTTCTGCCTATTGACTCCGTATATTCTGCTTTAATATTCTGCCCTCTTTTGCCTTCAAGGGAGCCTCGGGACGCCACATTGGTCTCAGCGGAAAGCGGACCCGACTCGATAGGGTTTCTGTCCCGATCTCTACTATCCGTGGCATGTTGCAGTGGTGCGAAAGAAGTGCATGTGCTACGGATGGGCCAAGAACGACGTTTGCCTCCAGCAGCTACCACATCTCCGTGTTCTACAAGAAAGCTATCAACAACTGCAGCGACACTAGCCATGGAGCACTTGGAAAGCTTCGTTTTAAAGATTGCTCCTAATATGCTTGCTTAAGAAGATCGACGTGCGAACGGCCCCCCCCTTCCCCCCACAGACATACTGATAGTCGGCAGAACCACCTCTTCTGAACTTTTTCCCCAAGCCGAACGCAACTCTAAATTAAATGCACTGCCAAGAGGGATCACTGACGTTGGTGTCAAGCATCGCCTCAATCGCGTCGAATGTTGGCGACTGGCATGGTTAGCTAGTAGGTGCTTCTTGCAGCACTGAGTACGTTGTGATGGCTGGCGCACGAGGTCTATCAAGGAGCGAGTCGGGGACTACGCTCAAAAGAGGAGAGGGGCAGTGTAGTACTTTGTTTAATAAAACCACCGGTTTCGGTTAGGGTCACAATGGTGGTCGTATTGTCCTAAGTTGCTCTGGCTGGCCTTCAAGCCTTGCCAACGGCTCATTTTCCTCTGCCTGTTGAAATGCATTTATTTTACTCTAGCTATCTGCCTTCTTTTGCCTTCAGGTCAGCCTTGAAATGCTGCTCAGTACTCTCTACAATGTGGGTCGGCCTCTATTGCTGCTAGCCTTTATACGAACAATTTGGAAATGCGATTTTGTCATAACATTCTGACCCATTCAAAGCATTCCTCCTTCCGAATTCAACTTAGGCAGTGAGGATCACTATAAAAAATAGCAATGTTACAGCATGATGCCCACCATTTTAGCTGCTTTTTTAAGGATAATTTTTGGGGCACTGAGTACGCTGTCTTTATGTTCTTGCATATTATTGGTTTTTTACGAATTTCCGAGCTTTCTCAAATTAATTTAATTAATGTTACGTGTCCTGGGTGTGACATAGGGCCTACTCCATCTTCGTAGGTTAATCAGAACTTAAAGTTATCATCGTAATGGGCGATAGAATTAGATTTCCATACCACCCAATCGGAGATCCAGTTTGTGGTATCGCGCGTTTTTCGTCTCTTTGACAGTTTATTTTCCGTAAAAGCATTTTCATTTTTGCTTATCGACTTCCATGGTTTAATTTGGCTCCTTTTGGTAGGAAATTCTCTGCTTTGTGACTCCTTTATCTCTTCCTATTTTTGCCTTGTTAGCTACGCAATTAAATTCCTCAATTGTGTTGTCCCCCATTGTTTTAGATATGGGCGCTCTATTTAGCCATCATAGATCTCGTGTTACGGAACACGATAAGGCGGTTCTGCAGCTAAAACAACAACGTGATGAGTTGAAACGCTATTCCCGTAGGATAAATGATTCTATTGAAAAGGACACCGCTGCCATTAAGGAGCTTGTTTCTCGCAAACAAAAACAGTAAGGCGCTGTATTTCCCATCCTTTTTGTAAGCCATCCCAACTTTTTTGCCTTTTGAAAGTACTTAATTTTTCTGCCTTTTTCCAGAGGTCCTCTCCTGTCAAAATTTTCTCCACTTGCGATTCCACTTGATAATTTTTCCATTCGTGTGTTTTTCCAAGAGTTTAAATTAGTCACAATGAACGGAATTCCACGCTAATTTGTGTCACCAATAATCCCAAAATTGAATTACTTGGTATGATGTATATGTTGCAGTTACACAACTTGTTGTAACGCATTTTTACCTTAGTTCCTGGCTGTAGATAGTTTAATGTCTTCATTTCCGATCTTTTAAGACGAGCACTGCTGCTACTTAAGAAGAAGAAATACCAAGAAAAGTTGCTTGAACAGTCAGAACAGCACTTAACTACCGTCGAAGGCCTCATAAATGACCTAGAGTTTGCGCAGGTTCAGGTGCAGGTTGTGGAAAGTTTGAAGAAGGGTAATGAGGCGCTGAAGAAACTGAACGACCTTATGAAATTGGAAGACGTGGAAAAAATTCTTAGCGATGCTCAGGAGGCTCAGGACTACCAATCTGTAGGTTGATCCGCCTACTTCTATCCATCTCTTTTAAGTTTCAATTTTTCATTACTGCTAAAACCTCCGCTAAATGCGTTTTTTAGTGCAGTGTGCATGGGAGCAGTTGATGCTGAAAGCTTGATTGCTTTCGTTTGGCTGCTGAGTGAGCAATTCAAGTGCCACACAAGTGTTGGCAGTGGTTACTACTTTTTAACGTTCACAATTGTAGGAATTGAGCTCTTTGATAGCTGGCAATCTGACGTCTCGAGATGACGCTGAAGTTGAGGCAGAATTGGAGCGGCTGCTGGCTAGCGACATTGCTGGTGATCTTCCAGCTGTACCAGACCATGAAGTTCTTCGTCCATCGCCATCTCCTGCTGATGCCACGAAGGTCAAGAAACCAGAGAGTAAGTGTAAAGCGTTGAGTAACTCCTTTGGCCGAATCGACAAGCCAGTGTAGAAGGACATGCCATTGCTAGCACGCGGAAAAGCGGAGAAGTTTCAGAAGTGGGGAGGGGGGGGGGGTCATGTTACTGAGGCGGTGCTACAAGCCGTTTCCTCATTGTCCCTCTAAGCGCTTGTTAAGTTCACGCATTTTGAACTCCTCCATGTGGGAATTCGCAGGTTTCTATCATACGCAAGTATTATTTCCCGGTGTCGTTTATGCTTGGTGTCCAGTCAATATAACCAGGATTTTGGGTTATTTGGACTGAACTCTCTTTTCACTCTCGTCAATGTCTCCTCGCGTCATCATCTGAGGCCCTAATACAGCACGTCTCTGTAACAACGTTTGGCATTATGTGCCTTCTCAATACTTATTGAGCCCTGATCTTATGTGATACGTTATTTTTTCATTTACCCAGGTTCTGCCGATCAACACAAAGGCCGTGAGGCAGTCTTAGTAACCGGTTAATCCTTTTTCTACCTGTGATATTAACTTGATCCCTCTTCTTGTACAACATCTTTCGCTACTGTCCTTATGAGCCCTGTCTCTCTGCCAGAATATATTTCCTACAGCTTTGCACTCGTTCGCCATCTTTTTGTGTGGTTGTGATGTCGTTTGAGATGGTATTGTTATCAAAAATTGGCATTTTCCCTCATTTTATTTATGCAAGCTTAGTGCATAAAAATGACGTTCACGTCAAAACGAAGCTTTTGAATTCTCTAAGCTAAGCTGCTTTTTCCACTCCACTTGCTGTTACATCCTTTTTGACACGAGTGAGTGCTGTGACGGGCGGGCTTTACTTCTTCATCGGTGCTGAAACCGTGATGCATAGGGAAATGATATCAAAGTTTGATTACCCATCACACTTGCCTCCAAAATGCTCTGCTCCGTGCTTCAAGTCATCCATAGGTACGAAAACGTATCCATGGCCTCGGGTTACACCCCTTCGATGACAAGGCACTCCCTTCATTGCATCATGCTGCCACCAGAACGTTTTCGCTGGCGCTGCTGTTTAAGTCGCATGCTCATAACCTCGGTTACTTACTGTTCTATGCTCCACACTCCAGATGGATCGCTTTCGGTGGTGCCTAACCAAGGCTGAAAGTGACCTCTGCGACGGTGAATCTTCAGTTGCAAGCCTAGCCGGTGTTACTCTCTACAATGGACCCGGTCGTACCAACTTTGAGAGGGGTCGCCTTACTCTCACCTCTCATCGGTTGCTCTGGCAACAAGGCAGTGCTATAATGTCGCTTCCACTGGCTGCAGTGATCAGTATCACTTTGCAACACGCCTCGGGTCCCGGTGCTGCAACACCGAAAATTATGCTGAAACTGCTTTCACAAACTCAACTCCAAAATGCTGTTAAGGCAATGCCTACGAGACCCCCCTGGTCAGCAGGTTGGATTGTTGATAGTGGGGAATCCCGCGTTGCTATGGCAGCTGGATTGGACTATATTCGCCTTGGGTTCACACAGGGTGGGCACAATGTCCTCTACGCTGCCTTGAATGAAACACTTGCAGTGAGTTGTTTATAGACACTTTTCCTCTTCCTGACGTTGTTTTAAATGTAACTTTCCACTCCCAGGCAAAGGTGTGGACAGTAGCATCGGAATCGGGGTCGGGAATGGTCGGCGTGGCAGGTATTGAACGCTCTATGCTAGCAAAAACGGTTTCCACGGATCGTAGCATAGCTACTGCCTTCACAGACCTCTCTAAACTTATGGAACATGCGAAAGAGATGGTTGTCCTGTCAAAAAGTCTATCTCAACGGATTCGATCTACTAAAGCTAGCGGTGGCAAAGTAGCCGAAAACGACATGACAGAGCTTCGAATGGCTATGCTAAGCATGGGCCTGGAGGATGTCAATGAGGTGGATGAAAAGGATACCGCAGATGTCTCCCCCCATTCTTCATCATTTCATCGACAACTTGCGTCCCAGATATGCCGCCTGCTACAGCCTTTGTTGGAGCAGCGTACCGCGGGTGTTTGTGGCGGTTGTATTGATCTCACTACCGCCTACTGTCGCATCAATCGTGCTCGAGGTGTTCAGTTGATTGCTCCCAATGATCTCCTTGAGGCTGCACGTCTGATGCCCACGTTAAAATTGCCCTTGCGGCTCAAAACATTCCCCTCGGGTCTTAAAGTACGTCCCCTAGCTACTGACCTTCTTCCAGTGCTTTTAATCTCGCTGTCTCTTATCGCTGTAAGCGTTTTTGTTTGAACCAGGTTTTACAACTCGCGAGTGAGTCGGAAGAGGCCACCTTGAAAGCGACCTGTGATCTTCTGCCACCGGACGGTTCAAAAGGTCTGACCGCAGGTGAACTGGCGCGACAAGCGGGGATAGCGCCTGTGTTAGCTAGAGAGCGACTTCTGTTGTGTGAGCAGCAAGGCATGCTGTGTCGTGATGATACGGAACGGGGCATTTCATTCTACAGAAATCTCTTTTTGAATCCGCCAAAAACCTCGTAGATGAGTTTTGTTCCTCATCTATTTGGACATCATCCTAGTGACGCGTAATTTGCTTATATATTGTCTGTCTTTCAAATCTACTGATTTCTTTGATCTGATAGACTTATTGTTGTCACTTTGGCCATCTCATCTTACCGCGTACCAAACTTTGGTTCATGGCCTTTTGGTTTTCTCCGCGCTTCTGTTTGAACAATTTGGAGAGATGGAAGCTTGAGTATATGCGGTTGTCCTTAAGTTAGAACGCAAGCTATGGTGAGTAAAAAGTGCTAGGGTTATTTTGTTCGCAGAAATTGGGTTCATAAATAGAGGGGTTCGAGACTAGCTACTCTTAGCGTGGGAAGACTAAGGGATATAATATGGCAAAGGTGAGCTAGACTCTGGGGGAGAAGTCGTACAAACTTCAAAGCACAAGCAAACTAACCTAAATCTAAGCGCAACAATACAGACCCTGTACAATTTCGCGGTACAAACACGCTGCCATAAATGTTTTAAGCACGTAGATCCCTGAGTTGTTTAGGAAGTTCTTACAGTCCACGCAGCGTAGAGAATGTGCTATGATATCAATATTCTGAACACGCAGTAGGTGAGATAAATTAGTTACAAAAAAATTGAAGAAGACAAATAATCATATATGGGTAATAAATACTAGCATGGCTGACGTTTGTATTCATAACTCTCGAGGGCGGCGCCTTTGCTTGTTTGGTGGAGATGACTGTGGCTGAAGAACGTAAGGAGAATCAGCACGAGGATCACAGTCATCATTCGTTTGAGATCACACGCGATGAGCTGTTCAAACCGTATAAGCCCTCACGGTTCGAGAAATACTTATTTCCTTTCATTGGAAACCTTGTCGACAAGCCAGTGACCTTATTTAGGGGTGAGGGTTTTTTTAGCATATATCTTTAATCATAGAGCAAATTGTTGAAAGGATTCCTCGTAAGAAGTTTTATTATTATCACCAACGTTTTGCTCGTGTTCCTGAGATTGATAGTTGTAGAGTTGGTGATAAAGTTTGCATTTCCGAAGCTAATGAACAGTTTCATCGTGATAGGTGGGCGTTGTGTTTCTTTCCATAAGATCTTTTTCCCTTAGGCTTGTTGATGCGAACATTGTGAGAATCCTTCGTCAGCGTGTTAATGAGTGCAAAAAGTGGTACGATCGTGACTATGAAGACATGGATCGTTTTTGCAAACCCTATATCAAAGATCACGAAGAGGCCGCTACAAACTTTTTCATTAGGTGTAAGCGCTTTATGTTTGCGTGTTTAGTCACATGGTTTATTGTTTCTAGTATGTGTCAGTGTGGATCTTTATAATAATTAGCTTGAAAGTTTTCTTCCGGATCCATATTAGATGGGGAACTCTACTACTGGAGTGATGTTCGCGACGCTTTCATGAAACAGAAGCATCGAATGCTCTGGGAACGTGAACATGGTCCAATTGGCCCCAAGCCCGAATCCTCCTCGGGTGATAAGGAGGCTGACAATGCTGTATCGTTTTTGCGACGCTTTCATGCCCACGTCAATCTGCCAAAGGAGCTTCGGTTTTAGTCTTCGGTGCGTGATTTGTTTTCTTAGCTTTGCTTTTCATCAAGCCATTCACTAATATCTGTCCTAGAGGATATTCGCATTTAAAAGACCCAGATATTTGAACCTCTAGTTAGGCCATCATCTGTTCTTATCCATCTACTCCCCTGGTTCAGCTTGTTTTCTTTTTAAGTGCGTAAGCAGACTCTTGTTGAAACCCGATACGTCACATGTGTGTGTCGCCAGATTTAACCTCGGTTTCTCATTTTTCACCAATTTACTGCGATTTGCTCACTTAAGCTCTCCTATCCCTCTTGTTCTTACTGAGCTTATGGTACATTTTATCCTACTTAAGTTTTCTTCTCGCTTTAGTAGGTTTTATCAGTCAGCATTTGCGTATGGCGTCGCCTAGAATCGTTAGAGGAATGCGAATCTCTGCTTTTGTACCGGTTGTAAGTATATAGATTTTGGTAGTCCCAAAATCTTAGTCTTGTTTTTGTTCGGGCATTTACTTGGAAACCTTATTCCACTAGGTCCCGGTTGGTGTAGGTATTATTTCCTGACCTTTTTTAGGTCTGTATGCCGCCTCTTGTGTCATAGTTTGGACATTCGTTTACCTCAAGCTGAGACGGCTCGGTCTTGAGTCAATGATGTAGACACTAGTAAGCGGTCGGATTTCAATTACGTTCTATAAAATTAGTCATTCGAAAATGATACAGGTTTCCCGGACTTCATAACTGAGTTTCCATTGAGTATTAATTCTGGGAGATTTAAAATAGGTGAGTGTTTAAGCGTTTCAATGATGACCGGGGCTTGACGGGTGATCTGCATGATCTGAAGGGTGCTTTACATAATTCGACATTCATCTAGCTACCAATAAAGTTATCCAAGTGGTTTGGTATGGAGTGTAGCCACTGAGACCAGGCTAGATGCGCAGGGTTCGTGTGATTCGCCATGCGCTAACTGTCCCTTAAAAGAATAATATCCAAATCGGTGCTGATAATTGGCTATATTAGGAATGAGTGGGGAATTTCGATGGTCGTGGGGTGGGTGCAGGTTATAGAGGGGGCAAGGGCGATGCGCAGGTGTGAGGAAGCGCGTAAAGAGCGCCGTTGGACTGGTAAGCACGAACTGCAGCCAGAGTGTGACGAGTTCTACGTTTTGTTATGTTGACCACTTAGGGTAACTGCATAGCCATATTATCGGACGGAAGGGTCTTCGTCAAGTATAATTATCTGTACAAGTTCTGTCTAGCATCCCAGTAAATACAGTTGTAGAGGGTTCCTCCTCTCCCTCCTGGTTACCCTTGATAGCGGAAGTCTGTGTACGTTTAGACATCTTTAATGTATATGGGGTGATAAATACAGCTAGGCGAGATATGGGGTGCAGGCCGAGGATGTGTCACGCTCCAGCGAGTCTCGGCGCTGCTCCGTCACGTGGTTCAAATTAACTTTCCGCCTCTGGCCTACAAAGCGCATTTAAAGAGTTAAGTATTACAACCGTCATTATACCTTTTCAAGTGGGAAACTTAAAGGCATATAGTTTTGTCCAAACAATGTGGTGAGGTGGGGAATTGCTAAAGAAGGGCCGCTCACATTTTGACGCAGTAATCATTATTAATTAAGTAAAAATGTTAAAGTCTTATAATAAGTTGCTTAACAAAAACTTTCAAAGAAAAATTTGCTCAGTTTATTGATTTGCAGATATAATAACAACTTTTGTTTGAATGTGCTAAATATTGCGTAGGGGCGTCTGATGTAACCTATTCGGTCAATGATGGTGATCCTAGTTTGTAAATGCATGTGGTAATGGGAATTCACACAAGGACTGTGTAGAGCAGTTTATTTGTATTTAGCTTTTATTGATAGTACATCAGGCTTGTGGAACATGCAGGTGGCTGTTTGCATATGCAGATCCCTAAATAAAATCAGGTCAACTCTTGTTTTTTAAGCAGGTTTTCTGCAGCATGTTTACCTAGGGATTTTGCATTGTGTTACATGTTTTAAAACTAACTTTCTAGATCGACCCGCGCTTTGCTCCACCCAAGCCTCACAGAGGATCCCGACAGGCACAGCGTCGCAGCCGGCGTCGTTATATGCCTAGAGCCGATGGACAGTCGAATCCGGTTCGATACGTTCCTCCACTGGAGTTGCGACGACCTGCTTACACAAGGAGTGAAAGCATTGAGCCACCTGATTCACACTCTCGACGATCTGATGAAACAAGTTGGCGAAGTCATCGGGAGGAAACGCGTGGATTTTCGTATGCTACAGCAGACCACAGTTCCCAGTCGATACCAAGCTTAAATGTAAGTCATTGTCACTTGAAAGCACTTTCCTTCTTTGCACATTTAGCACTCAAAGGTTCATCGTTTCTGCACAATTGATTATTGATTTAATTGCGGCTTGCATCGATGCAGAATTTCTCCTTGTAATCCTTTTTGGCTCTAGACTTAGCAGAGCTTGTGACTTTTTGTGTGGGTCACTTTATTTACTAATTATATTTTACTTGATAAAAATATTGTGGTAGTTGTGAATGCCATGATGCTTTTGAAAATGGTTATGTTCAAGAATAGTTTTTTATATTTATCATGTACTAAATTATGTCCCCATAGTAATAAAATTGGCGTCATGCAACTTTTAATCCCACATTAAAGAAATTCTTGTACACTTCTTAAGAAACCGGCGCCCCTTTCAGTAAGTAATCAACCTGCATCAACTGCCGATGCGGAGCAAATTTGCGTGAGTCTGGACTACGTTCCCGATCGCGGTCGAATGCTGTGGTCTCGATGGATCCTCATTCTCATCTGTCTCGCTCAACTGCTCTCTGCATTCGCTGTCATTGGTTGTCATGCGATGGATTTTTCTGAGGACACGAAGTTGGAAGCGGGGGTATCCCTTGGAATACTGGCTTTTGGCAACATCTTCGGTGCGTTTTCCATCGATTTAGTTATCATGAATTCGCTTTTTGATAAAGACATTTGTGCAACCACTAATTAGTTTTTTTTCGGTTCAGCGAGGATGATTTCGTCCTGCAAAAATAATGTAACGCATTCGGCGCATGCGCCGCTAAAACATTATTTAAAACACATTTGCGGTTGACTCACAAAAATTGTATTATGTTTAGAAAAGTGTCCAGTCTTAACCGCAAAGAGTTTCTCATTTTCTATTATGAGGTTTTTATAAAGCTCACTCTTTTGTAGTGTTTCACTTGAATGATAAAACGGTCAGTTCACTTTTACACCGAATTGGAAGGACAAGTTGGCGTTAAAATGCTATTTTGATGACCTTCTTACTACTTTATGCTGCGGTCTTTGCAAAGGGAAGATCCCATCATTGTTTACAGTTAGGAAATGTATTTACTACCTCAAACTTATTGAGCAAATACCACCTCTTGTTCAAAAATTTCTGTTTGCATTGTGTGCTTGGGTGTGTGTGTGTTTTCTTCACTGTGGGCAAAATTTTTGCCTTTCAAAGGCGGAATAGCAAATGCAACTAGGACTTTTCTGCTTTTTACATCTCGGCGCCACTCAAACATGCTTAACTGAGGCCATGGCTCAAGAAAGGGCTCCAATCTGCGTGTTCAAGTGAAGCGGGATGATTAGCGCAGGATTGGGCTGCTTGGTTCTAGAGCAAGTGCGGAATTCACAGCTTCTTTGCGCCCCGTTGGAGCATATTTATGTATTTTGGTGAAGATTAAAGCAACTAAAATTTGCGCTTCATTCAGACATTAAACATTTAGGTTATTATTGCTAAGACCAGGTACATTTGGAAAGTGCCAGCATAATTTAAAAGAGTTGCTTCAATTCAGGTAAACTGGTCAATAAGAGGTTAAGTTTATTTGCACTGAAATACTAGCGCACTTAACTTTTATCCCCAAAAGTTGTGAATTAAACGCAAAAATCTCTGCCTCAGTCATATGCTACGATTACGCCCACGTCTCTTCCCGTCACCTTGATTGACATCTTCGGCTCCACATGATTCATGGCAGAGTAGAGCGAATTGTGTTGATGCAGGATTGGGTATGTTGGTTTTCTGACACCAAACGGGCTTATTTTTCAATAGGTTTCCTTATTACATTCCCAGATTTGGTGTTTAGGATCTCTAGCTCAAGACACTTTGGTGGGTGATTAAAAACCATCTTGTGCGTGTGCAAGGGTTGCCAGTTTCGAGTTTTTACAGTAAATCGCACCACTCTTTTGGCTTTCACACTAAAATTTAGCAGTAATAGGTTTGTTGTGAGCTGGATCCTCCCACGGTAACCTTGGTCGTTTGTGATGCAGGATGGATCGTGTTAGACTTCCTTGAAAGGTGCAAGCCGATGTCAACTAATTTTTGGCCATTTGTCTCCATTGCCATGAAACTTTGTTTATTTTCACAAATTGTAATAAAGAGGATAAAATTAGGGCTCAATTTCTTCTTAACTTCCTCTATGTAATTTTTTGAATTAAGTTGTACCTACAGGAAATGCGTGACTAGAACAAAGGTCAGTTTTTGCCATCGACAGCACGATACATTTGTGAATCATACCCGCTCTCTCGCAACGCACCGAATTTTCACACGTACTTCTGTACATCTATAGTTGCACACATGCACACACACATTTTTGTGCGCATTTTGCATATGGAGCACCTAGACGGGAGCAAAATTCCACCCGATTAAAGGTGTTTCGATTGGGGAAGATCTCAGGAACCTGCCGAGATTAGATCTTTTACTTTTAATGGTATAACTGTGGAATGAAGTACTCCGTGAAGTTGGCATGACCCAATCTCACGCCACCGTTCTTTCCGTCGTTTATAAAATAGGATGTCACAATGGGGCCATAAAAACTGTGAACAAACTGTTTCTGAAGTGCAACGTAGGCCAAAGGGGGAAGGGAAAGATCTTTTAAAGTCCAAAAAAAACATCATATGATCTCATCATTTGAGAACATTTTAATTTTCACATTGAATGTGAACGGTGTCTTATTTTCTCGACTTCAAAGTCGCACTGTTTATGCCTTTTGGAGGTCATCTTTGAAGGAATAAACAAAGTAGTTGCGAGAATTTTTACTCAGAACAAAAACCAACGATGTAAAATGCGCCTGTGCGCATGATCAAAATGTTTTCTCCTCCTCTTTGCAACTTCCAGCAAAGGGGATGGAGCTTTTTTAGTAGAAAGCTGTGTTTTAACTGCAGCCTACTAAATTAGCCGTCGCTACAGTCGATAACCTTCTCTCATTGAGACATGGGCTATTTACAAACCTTACTTTTATGCATCAAGCCTTGCCTAAACCACATCCTGTCCTACCTCACTTTTATTTCTCAAGCATCCCTTTAGGCGTATCTTCCTTTCCCTCCTCTTCCCTTTCACTACCCTTAATATTAGGGGGTTGGATTTTTTTCCCCATCTTTACTGTATTAGGTGAAAAAGCTGGTAGGAAGCGTAGTCTGGAGGTGGAACTATCTACGTCCAGGACCAGATTCAAATTGTTTTCTCGCCTCCCGCCTGTAGGGTGCATCTAAATAACATAGGCATTACAATCCCCACTCTCTACCATGTGATTGCATCTGCTTAGGTCACAAATCTTCTCCTTGGTAATTTTTTGGGTAAACAGGGTCTAGGCTGCCTTAATGAGGGGGTTTTGGTCCATCTTTGACCCTTAATGTGTTTTTACCTCCCGAAGGCGGGTAAACAATGCCATTTGGGGGTGATTATGTACAACCCTCCGAGTGTGAGGCATTGCTTGCTTTTGACATGTAAGATGGATGGTGAGTGAAACGTTGTGTGATTAATACAACGCTCTGCTTTTGTCTCCTGGCATGGTAACTCGGAGGCCATGCAGCCGATTGATAACTTTGCTTGCTTTATGAACTGGGGAATCGAAGAGCACCGAAGCCACTTCTCTTTGCAGGCCAGCAAAAGTCCTGCGTTCTTCTTACATTCGTAAATAAGAAGGCCATTGAGTCGAAACGAGCACTCGCATTGCATGAGCTGAAGAGCCCACATTGTTAAGGATAGTTTTATCCAGTTTATTTCCCACTTTGAGCGTTAACCTCACCACCTATGAGGCATTTCTCGGGGTGAATGGGAGAAAAGACATTTAATCCGTTCATTGGCTATGCGTTTTTGTCGATTTCATTGCTTTCGCAATTCTGGCCTCTTAATTGTCAGGTCTAAGCAATGATCCTTAACAGGCGCCTTTCAAATGTCAATCAAGAATCTAGAAATGGAGTCAATCAATAAGGCAAAAGGTGAAAGAGCTCTGCGGAGCTAGCAGTTTGTGTCCACTCCTTGTTTCTCCCTTTGGTCCCATTTCCATGCCACGCAGCCAGCTATTCGGTTTTCACCCAACAGCTCGGCCGAGATGTTGCCGCGCCTTCTTCTCAAGCACAGTATTTGTGTGTGGCTATTAAGCGTAAGAGTAGCTTTGGCGACCCTTTTGTAGTGATTTACTGCGGGTAGATGCCTTCTTTCCGCGGCTGTAAGGCTAATAAAGTGATAAAATAATTGGAATAGCTGTTCTGAATAGGCCTCTCTTGTCGATGTGGTGTACGAGCCTTTCTTGCCACAGTATGGAGCACCGGTTTGCCTTTACCGTGTAGAACAGGTGGATGGCCGGTGGGGAGCCCTATGAGGTTGCTTCTCTACCGCCGGTGGTGCCAATGCAGCTTTGTTTGTTCTTAGGTGCTAAGGTACGGATCGCTTCAACTCCAGTCTGTCATTCACATGATCGATGGCCTGTCAAATCAGAACTTTTCACTCAACTTACTGATCCATCTATTAGTTTGATCGCCAGTTGGCCCTCCCTTTCCTTCGTTTGTTAGAGGATTGGGATGGAGAAGTTTGATTACCGCTAGACGTGATCACGCCTCACATCATCCGGACTGAAGTGGCCGCTCCAAAGGGGTGCTCCACATGATTCATTTCCACACATACATGACAATTCATTACTTTCATGTGGCCAATGTCACCAATCGTGTCCGTGATGCCTCCTTCATACTTTCACTTTCACCCGCCTCCAAAGTCATCTGATAGACTCTAGCGTGGGTTCATTAATCTCCTCGTCAATTTTTTTGCCTTGCCGGTCCTGGGTATCGAGGTGGAGGTACTGCGAGTAGAGCCTTCATTGGTGACAGGAAAATTGAATGGCATTTACATTAACTTGGACGGAGGTGATCGTGATGACAATCATTTAAGTGGGTCCCTCATTTCATGCTTTAACAAGTGTTAATGATTTTTAAGGGCCGACAGTTCGTCGTGCCTCATACCGCCATATAACTAACCAGTGATAGGAAAGGAGAGGTGCTGCTCTAACCTCCTCTCTTTTGTATTTCTCTTATTAACATTCCTCTGCTTCATCATATCAGCTTCTCAAGACATTGGATACTCGGTCTTTAGTGCCTGAGGTGACTAGGGTTGCCTCGTTTACTTCTAGGGGCAGGAGGTTACGTTTACACACCTTCTACATCCAGTGTGGATTCGTGTTTGATCTGGCGCATCACTTTGGGCTCATTTAAATTGCTTGCTGCATGAATAATTAACTTGCGTCCTCTGCTTCGTAAGTACCAGTTAAATTGAACTACGAGTGTGTTTGTGAGATTTCGGAGGCGTTCACCCCCTTCTCATCTGCACAAACTTAAAAGGAAGGAAAAAAGCTTGATTTGGGCGCCTGCTGTGATGTTGATTCAGGTCAGAAGTTGGAGCTGGATTCAGCTTGTCTGAGCCATTTCTCCGAGTCCATGTTCGTTGAAAAGGGGGGAAGGTCCACTGATGCCGGTATCTGGGTTGTATTTGAGGTGATTTTTCTCTTCCTCGTTCGGTTTCAGACGCCTGTAATCAAGAAGATTGAGTCGGAGGAGTTATTTCTGCCCCACATTAGCTTACTTTCCAACGTGGAGGGAGGAGAGGACGGAAGGGGATTAAGGCTTGTTTCTGCTATGGGAATCGGTTACATTTCTTAGCCTCGAAGTTGATGCAGTGTGGTAGCTTTTCATCCCGACGATGATTTCAAATAAGCCTGACAACAGGTCAGGTATTCCATGCTACTTAATTATCCGAAGTGAGTAGTATGTACAGTGCATGCATTAATTTAGTTGGATTTTCGCTTCCATCAGATTTTATTATTTCTTGCGGTCCTCCATTAGTAGGAGGCTATTTTGAAAATACCTTTTTTTAGTACTGCAAACCGGAAATTCTTACCATTGTAACGTACTTTGCCTCCAAAACCAAATCCTCACCACCTCTAGTCGCGCCTACAAATTTTCTCTAAGCCTTCCTTTCTATTTTGTATTTGATCGTTTGACTTTCCACTGCGAAAACCGAGATGGAATAAAGTCTAGAAGAGTCAGTTCATGGTAATGATGCAACGTTCCTATCCCCTCCCCATCCAACTGCTTACCCTTGCCCTCTCTTCATCCTCTCCTATCCTAATAAAATTTATCACTTGTCGGTATGAAAATAAGTTATTCCGGATATGGTCCTGGTTGTCACATGGTTCTCGTTTGTTCAGACAAATCCAACCTACCGATTGGGAGTTTAGGAAGGGCATAATTTCTTGATAGCTCCTTCATGATGCTTAATTTTTTTTCCGGACGTCCATGTGCGAGGTACAACCTGATGGATGGAGTAGATATCATTGTCTCTACAGCAGTTAACCTTTTAAACAATGGATTTGTCGCCCTTAGTTCCTTAATTTTTTTTAATGAGAAGCTAAAGTTCTAAACCTGTTAAGATCCATTTTTGTACAGAAAATTTTAGCCAATCAGAGCACCAAGGGTTACGACGCATTTGTCAATCAAGTAGCAAAGGTGTCGTGTATGCATCGCAGCTGAGTAGACGAGCGTTTTATTTTTTCCTTTAAATAAACAATTTCCTGTAAATACCTCTTCCCTTCAAATAGCTCCCGGAGTGGTGACCTCGGTTCTCTTCTACCGTCGTTGGAGGAGCGCCGGGACAGAGCCTCGGTCTAAGACGGGTGAAGCCAACCACGAAGCGTGGATATGCACACGAGTCGCCTTCTCTCTGATCGGTATGGCACCGATTGCAAGGTCAGCCACTTTGCTGGATCGTTTTTGTGCCTTTCTTTCACGATGTTTGGAATGACAATGAGCAATCAAATTGACTTTACAGATAAAATTGGTTTGAAACGGCGAGGTTGACGCATCTGACTTTGGATCGTGTCAACTGAGCTGATAAGTGACCCTTAAGAGACCGCGTTTCTATGACAGTTTAAAAAGTTGGTGGATGGAGGAAAACAAAAACAGCTTGGTAGAATTCCTTAGACTCGTAATCCACTCGATTCCCAGTGATGGTCACCACAAGCCCATAGTTGTTTTCTGAGGAGATACAGACTAGCTGTTCATTTTTTACCCTGGCCTCATTATCACTTCTACATCCCACCTTCTTCTTCTGTATGATTGTGGAAAGGATGTGTCAAGAGAAGCGTCTAAGTACCACTAGTAGCTATCATCTTGACACAAGGAGGGATTGGGAAGGCTATGGGTGTGGTCAGAATATCAGCCCATGCATAAAGGATATGCGCACTGTGAGGATTAATAACCCCGCCCAGTTGCTTGCATCACAGCATCATAGCCCTCCTTTGCCCCTCTGAGCACAGTCCTTAACCCTGGCGTCTGAATGCGTGTGACTTGGGTAGCTCCTCCAAAACAACACCTAGTGGCGTAAAGCGTCCACAGCACGTGCAATTTTTTGTGAAGTGTGATTCTTACTTAACCGCTTCGGATCCCACAGCAGCTTCTGCCACAGTAGAGGAGCTAGGAGCCTCTAGACAGCTCGCGACGACTGAGGAGTCCGCGCAGTCAAATGGCCAAGAAAACATCTATTACTGCTCGGTAGTGTGGTAAGGCAAAGCCAGTAGATTCTAATTGCAGGGCAATTTTTTCCAGTGAGACTTTATCAATCATTTTATTGGGCAATGGAAGAAAAATGAATGAAATAACTCCGGTAAGCCTATATCATCGCATGGGATTGCTGAAATCTTAATAAGTAGCGAGGAACTGATACAAAGGTCTGGACGGTTATCGGCATGATGTGAAGGTCAGGTCACAGAGTGACGGTTATACCCACGAGAATTGGATTGTCCGCATAGGTAAACAAAATACCAACTCACCGCAGGGCCACCCTCCGATTTTGGTGGCTTTGGGGTTTAGTGTGAAGAGCTACTGCAATCCATTCTCAAATTGGGAGAAAAAATAAACAAATTTTTGGCCCCAATCTTCCTGTTTAAGCCTCTTATCACCAAAGAAATTCATTACGCCAACAAAAAAAAGGATGGCGACAGAAGCCCATTTTTCGTTGCTATGTTACGCATACGTAATGAAGTGGTTGCTACAGCAACTGCAGAATTTCAAGAGCAGAATCTTTGTACCGTTGATTTGTCTCGTGGATAGTTTTACAGTGGAGCAAAGATTTATCGAAAGTAAACCACGAAGAAGCTACTTTGGCTTTCTCTTCTCATCGGCAAGGGATGGTGATGCCATTGAAGACCGAGTCACATCTGGGCACAGGATTTGTTAAAGCTTATTTTCCCACATTCTAGATACGTGGAGCTACTGGGAATCTACGCGCGTCTAAGTCGGTTGGAGAGGCGTTACGCCAAGGAGGGTAAGCCGCCTCCCAAAGACGTCCACTTCCACTATCGTGACGCGGATCTCAGGGATCCCCGTGGTATGGCTGTTTAAAAATAGGTGCTTACTGGCTTAAATGCTCATGGGATGTCCTTGTAAGCAATAAAGGGCCTGGAATATGGGTGAGCCCAATAGCATTGGAAAGGTCGCCATCTTTGTGCTAGCTTGAAAGCACAGTTTGCATCAACGTGCCAGTAATGCCTATTTCAATAATCGACTTCAGAACCCGACGGTGACTCCGGAGAAACCGCTCGTGAGCTTGAGAAGTTACGCCGATTACGCCGTCTTTTTGTCCAGTTTGACTTTGATGCTTGTATTGTGGGATTAGCGAATGCCAGTCTTGGCGCGGGGCCCTTTGCCATAGCTCAGGGCGTTCTGTACTTTCGTCGACTCATGCTCGACCGCATGATGCCCAATTCAACCTGTAAGTTGGTGACTTTCTACTTATTAAAATTTAAGTAGTCGGTCACTTTCAAGTGCTCTTGTCGCATCGGGAATTGGTCGTGAACCCAGTTTTTATAAGAATTTGCTATCAAATTTACATCCTAATGACGGCTTATTACCTCGATTAATCCTCATTGGTGATTCGTGAAGTAAAAATCTATACATAAGGACCGAAGGACCAGAATTAGAGATAGATACGTAGGCGTAACTGGCACTTGTCACCTCGTAGCATTCCCTTTCAGCGGGCGCAATTCTGGGTGCTTTCATTTTTTCCATCCTCTGGCTGACCTCAGCGGCGTGTCAATTTCAACCGGATGCACACTACCTTCCCTGTTCCGAGCTTCTCCGACTACCGGCCCATCGGCACCAACACCTAGTTTCAGCCAGTGGGAGGATTCTACTCTTCTTTGCTCGCATTTTCCATATCAGTATACGGTTGATCGCCTTCACGCTCTTTGCTGGGCTTTTTGATTGGCTACTGGTGGTTGTTGTGGCTGTGCATCAAGTGCTTTACCTACTTTGCCTACTGATTTATCGAGGAAGTACAGGGATACTGTCGTCAGTCTATAAGACGAATCCGAACTATAGGCGACCGTTGGATCAACGGCTCAAGGTATGTGGAAGGTTTGGCATAGATTCATCCATCCATCCCTTAGTGGCAAACGTGTCCATTTTTGCGCCTGATTGGGCCATCATTCTTCATTCCTAGTGTCCACGATTCTTCCTTTTTTGAACCCACTAAAAGCGGGTCTACTGTTTAAATATACTTTTTTTCAAAAGAGATATAATCACTCGTTTTGACTACGCCCATGATCGTAGCTGTATACAAAAGGGGATAGACAATGCCTCCCGCCTCTCTCCCCTCCATCTCTCTCACTCTCCTGCAAACATTGTTAGAATAATGCTTTCTTTTTCTGCCCAAAATAGACGAAAGGGATTTTACGCCACTTGGGCACAGATCTGCTCTACACTTACGTCAGTACCTTCGACTTTTTCAATGGTAGTGCAGGCAAAACTCGTCTACGAGTGATAATTTATTACTTTGCCTACTATTTGGAGAATTCGGCAATGATTGGTGCCTGGTACGCTGCCTATCCTTTCACTGCCTCATGGTACTACCTTCCAGCACTGCTGGTTGTTGTAACAGTCCAGTGGATTGGCGCCATCTTCCTTCAAGTTTACTTCTTTTATTTCTCTGCTTCACCACGTGGGACTTCACTGTGTGGACTGTGTTGTCCGGATGAATTGAGAGGCCCCGTGGAGTTGGTCTACTCTCCACCTCCGTTCACATATCCACCAGTTCAAAATGCACAACCTCTTCCTCCACCACCCATAGATAATCCCTCGTTCATCCTCCAACCCACTTCACTCTACTCCCGGCGAAGTCACTTAGGCCCTGAATCAGGCCATGGAGATCCTTCCAGAACGGATTCTCTAACCGTGGTTACAGCGGAAATTCCAAGGAAGCCGAGATCTCGTTACCTCTACGTGAAAGACCCTGTGGAGGATGGATCAGTGGAGGAGTGGAATGAATGGGAGGGCGTGGAGGGCAGCATTCCTCTCGAGGATGAGAATGTATGAAAGTCTGCTACGCGGCCAGAAATGCATGTACATAAACGGAATGAGAACCTTCATTCAGTGGATTATCATCATCCAGTGCTGTGACTTTGATTGAATCATTTGTGTAATGTGAGGATTTTTGAATATCTTATTAAAGAAAATTCAGAAATAAGTTTTGTTTCCTATCCGTCTACTTGGTTACCTATGCTCCATCCTCTATCCATCCATTCCTCGGGCCGTTTATTCATCTATCCCGTAAGCACCTATTCATTCTTTCATTTATCCACCCATCCATTCTGTATCCATGCTCCCATCTATCCAACACTCATCGTCCTGCCCAATTCGTGTCCATCGATCCTGTACCCCCATCACCATCCTTCTATCCATCTATCCACTCTGTTTCCATACCTCCACCAATCCATTCACGCATCCGCCTCGCATCCATCGTCTTAACCATCTTTTGTCCATTCATTCATTTTTCCGTCTCGTATCCATTCATCCTCCATCCGCCTTTCTCGGATTCATCTTTCCCATCATTTTAATTCCTTCCATCTATTAGTTGAAGGCTAATTGACAAGCACGACGTGTATCCCCATCTATTGTTAGCTTGGACTTGAGAAATGGTGGTTATTTAAAACATCTCCTTGCCTAATTATAACTAATGAGGCAAGTGAATTACTGGAATGCCTTTCTTGATGAAGCCATAATAAATTTCTTATTCAACTGGACTTTTTTTTAGCACTCAGGGCTTGCCTATGTCGAGCCCGAGTGCGTCTACTTCGATGCTGTTGTTAGCTCCACCTTGGACACGAAGTGATCGCGTCAGTAGCGTGGTACCGGTCAATCCCAATGCTCCGATAACATGGGCTACCTGTTCAAATTCCCCTTGCCATCAAGGTTGACGCGTCTGCCTATTCAGGCTGCCCAGTGGTGCCTTCCATCCCGCCTCGGGGGAGGGGAGGAGACCTCCAGTTGGCTCCTTAACTTACCCCCACAATGACCCCTTTAAGGC
Source organism: Taenia hydatigena (assembly GCA_036345935.2). Taxonomy (NCBI): domain Eukaryota; kingdom Metazoa; phylum Platyhelminthes; class Cestoda; order Cyclophyllidea; family Taeniidae; genus Taenia; species Taenia hydatigena. Next base: position 80,886 of record JADWOT020001117.1, read on the forward strand.
GATGAGAGAAGGCAAGTTATTAAGGCTTTTTGGGAGACAAAATCAACTAATATTTTAATAAAAATTATTTAAAGAATGATTTCCCCTGAAAAAGGCAAAATATCAGCAAAAAGGCCCTGCAAGGGAGAAGAGAAGGCGAAAGCGGAGGATGCTCTTTAGCTTTTATGACACTTTCTCTTTGGTCCTCCGAATGACTAAACTGACCATCTGTCATATCGGGCTTTCAGAGTGGAAGAAAATAAAATGCTTATGCTTCCTTTTTGAAATTTCGCTCCCACCTTCAGGAGGTGTTTGGTCTTTCCTTTGACTCTCGGTGCTGTCGATGTCCTCCCCTCTGGCCTCTTCGCCGGTTACGACTTCTACACACAACCTTCAGGGAGGAATTTTAAGCCACATGAGTTTAGGCTCGGTTTTACCACTCTTAAATGTCACAAAGGTGAGGAAAAATGGTTGAGTGTAACAGTTAGATGAGTAGAAAGTGCAGGGCCTTCAAAAAGAGTGGGACCTTCCGAGGAAACCGCCATTCCCGAAAAAGGGTTATGCCCGGTGCAGAGCTGTGCTAGCCAGGATAAAGAGGAGGAAGCTGGTGTTTTTGCCTTTATTTCGAGAAACCCACTGTAAATATCCCCATTTGTTTTACCAAAGTGACCATAAATTGATGAAATGTTTCGTCACGTATATGTGACACGTGTTGGGGTACTCTTAGTTGTCCGCATAACTGCAGTGTAATAGCGCATTTGTTTAAATTCTCGTCTTCAAGTAGAAAAATGAAGGCTTATGCACATACGTGGCCGAAATCGATTGGGTTGCGAGGATTGGTACGATGAGACGCCAATCAAAGTGACACCTCTCAGACCCCAGTAAATCATCAATCTTACTTTAAACCCTGACCACTAGTAACCCTCCTCTCCCCCTTGCCTGCATGCCATTGGTCCGTAATGGGAGTATAACAGCGTCTCGACACAACGGCACAGATACTTACGCTACCATGTTACTCCAGATCCTTGTCATCAGCGCACTCCTAACCGGTCAGTCGAGGGGATTTCGTGCTCCTCCAACGGCACAGGAGGCCTTAGTGGACATGGATCCCGGGTTGGAGCGTGCGGAGGAGGGCTCAGGAGTGCGGAAACGGGTTAAGCTGCTGCCACTAACGGCGCGAAGTGCAACCGAGGGTCTGAGACGCCTTATCTACGAAGTGGCGCATTGTATGCGGCCCTGTCTCAACAATGGCATCACGCTTCTTCCGCGAAATGCTGTCGATGTTTGCAGATGCATCTGTCCACCCAATCACTATGGTATAGTCTGCGAGTACGAGGTCAGTGATGAGATGAAGCAGAGACGGCAGTGGTTCTAACCGACCAATGTTGACTGATTTTTTTTAAAAAAAGATCCTACACGTATACTCGAGGTGTTATTTCGCTATTTTTAGCTGCTTAGACAAGCATTGTGACCCTACGTAAAGGGATACACTGCAGAGGGTTCCCCCCCTTCCCTCTTACCGCCCTTGTTATTAGAAGTCTGAACGTGCTTTGACATATTTATTTCGGGTAAGAGGGAGGATATAGAGAGGTCTTGTAGGAAAGTTCAGGACGGAGACAAGCCGCAACCCTGGAAGTCACCACGCCGCTCCGCAACCAGGTTCGAATTGCCTCCCCACTTCTGGCCTACAAAGCACATGAAAAGAACATAAGCATTACAAACACTGTCATAAATGAGTAAGTTACGCAATTTTTTGAAACCAAGAGCGCGTTTTAATAGTCGTACCAGCAGTATAGTCGAAGTCTCGCATAGATATTGCAGAGCAGACGAAATCGCGGACAAGAGATGGTATTTCAGGATGCCAAGTTGCGAAATACAAGTACATTCTGTCAGAATTTGAAAAAACGTGTTTAAAATTTGCAGATCGCTTAAGTTTTATTAAAAACATTCTGTGGACAGAGCGTGCATAATACAGCGCAACCTCAAGGCAGTTAAAGTATGCAAATGACATGTTATTTATTTATTTAAAATTACCGATGCAAAAATAGGCATTGCAGCTTCTTAGAAAAACGCTGAATTTAGAAATGGATAGATAGAATAAATAAATAGGTAGTTAAAACGGACAAAATATTGGGCAAGCTATTAGTGCATATAATGATGAAATGTGCATTTTTGGTAAAAATCACCTATGTAAACCAAAAATAGGTTGTTTAAGTTGGTTGAGAAAGTTGGCCGAACCAGAGAATATAGCGGATCAGTATCGCAGCCCGGAAGGGGCGCTTGGAGCTGGCTTTTGTGTAATTGATTTCGCCTAATTCTAAGCTTTGAGTCTCCTTCGTTGTTGTTCACTTACGATCAGACTGATATGCAAAATCGAGTCCCAACTATCCTGCTTGGTTATGCAACCTTTGTGAAATCGCTAAAGGTACGATAAGTGGTCGCGTTTGGGTGTGTTGGGCTAATTTTACTCGGCAAGTTGGCCTGTTCCTCCTGTCAACATGGAGGTTATCGTCTAGAAAAGGTAGTCGTCCCAACTCAAACCGATCGAGAGCATGGGGTACGGACCTCCAACAGGTGAGTGCGTCAGTGGCACCGAGGTTGCACACGCATTGTAGTAGGTGTGGTGGTGTGTCGATGGCACGAGAATGAGGACGTAGTGGGGCAGGGGAATCTCTAAATCCGTTCTAGAAATGGCAGCATAGTGGGTTTTTGGACTTGGTCGGTGAGTCTCCATTCGATGGTCAGGAAAATCGCGTTCGAAGGTCGGGAAGTCAAATGCTGGGGGGGTTGTTAATATAGCATCTTCCGATCAGGGAATCGATGTTTGGTGGACCAGATTCATGGCAGCAGGTTGGCGACGTTTCTCCCACCATGTAGATGGTAATACTATTTTGCTGCCTTTGGCTGGTGCCCGTTTCAAAAATGGTAGCTGGCTATAGTCAGGTAGTTTCTTTAAGCTGGACGAGTGAGTAGCGATGTGGTCGGCTCCTTCGGTTTAAGACCGAGAAAATTCAATTATGAAATGTCTTGTGTCCCAAGCGCGGAAGAATGGATGTTTTAGAAAGGTACTAAGAACTCGTTGGAATGTAGTCTGTATGTGATTTGGCATCTTGAGGTATCCATGGAGGCAAAAGAAGGCATAATGCTAGGGCAGAATGCATACTGTAGCGTCATGGGGCTCCTTCGAAGGCAAAAGAAGGCAGAATACTAGGGAGGGATGTATATATTCAGTGGGCAGGGGGAAATAAGCCGCTGGCATGGCCCAGCGGCCAGCCTAAGCAGCTAGGGCAAGAAGGCCACCCCTGTGGCCCTGACCACAAACCGGTAGTACAAACAAACAAGGTACCGCACATACATTTAACAAGCGGAGGGAAGAGACTGCTAATATGTCTCAGAGGCTACCCTCCCCTGCTAGGGAAATGTAGCCACCTTAGTGACCGTAGCCAAAGCCGGCAATAAAAAAGCAAACTATTACAAATGAATTATTAAAGAAAACTGAAATTTCCACGTTACTACAAGATTAGCCTTTGAGCTGTAAACAATCTATCAAAAGCACACACAAGAACACATGCTGTGAGGTCATCTGGTGTTTGGCTTAACAACAAGATTAATTTTAATGCCCGTAGCTTGTAAATACTCAGGTAATATAGAACCGCTGTAGCAATTTTGTTTGCTGATAGTATACGGAAAAGGTTTGATAAAAATTTGAGTGTCAGAGAGTTAGAAATGGAATATGGAATATGTGAAATGTGGGTTATCTCAAAGCGACGTAGACATTTAATCTTAAATTGCATGCAAAACACTGTAGTGGTAAAAATTGAATGCAATGGAACTAAACCTCAAATGACAACGCTATATATCATAAGCATTTTCAACCAAACTGTATGGCTGTTCTTATCTGCTTTTATAAAAATAATTTGTGCGCGTCTTCTTTTTTGTTTAAGATCTTTACACCTGGGGCGCCTGTTTACCTTCACCGGTCGCTTGTTTTGGTGTATGATTGGTTTTCGACTTATTCTTGTGCCGTCTTCTTTGTGACAGTAATCTTCCTAAATCTTCTCTGCAGTATGCCTGACAAAAAACCATGGGATCGGGATGCCAGTTTTTCGTATGACGCCGTAATTTGTCTATGCGTTTAGTCTTGTGCCCAAAGTGATAAACGGTGGTATCGCTGGAATTGTCGGTGTTTCATGCGTATTTCCTATCGACTTGGTGAAAACACGACTTCAAAATCAGCAAAAGGGTGCAATGATGTACAAGAATTTGTGAGTGCGCCAGTTAACCTCTTCTCTGGTATCTTTTCCTAATTTTAGTTGAATTATTTTTTCACTTAGTTGCTTTGCGGATTTTAATGTTCACCATTTGACAAGCTGACAGTCATATCTCAGGAACTTATCCAAAATTAGCAAATATTTTCGCTACTCTACTATATTTAGCCTCGATTGTGCACGCAAAACCTATTGGGCCGATGGATTTTTCGGAATGTACAGAGGTACATTTTTAACTCTCGCACCGCATTTTTTTTTCGTTAACACGTGTATGAACATCGTCTTTGTTTTTACAACAGGATCAGGAGTTAATCTACTCCTCATCACCCCCGAAAAGGCCATCAAGCTGGTTGGCAATGATTTTTTCCGATATCATTTGAAGACAGAAGGGTGAGCTCCTGTTCTACTGTCTTAGAACAAGCCATTTGCAACATTGAATTTCATAGCGTATAGATCTCCATCGAACTATTTATTGTTGTGCTAATTTTTTGTGCATCTGTTGCGAGGTTAGTCAGTAAGTTTCTGTCTGTTTGTTCTCGTAGACGAAGATTTTGTGTTTTATTTTAGCGAAATTGAAGAACCTAACTAGATTTTACGAATCCACAAGAGCTTCCTTCGTGCGAATCTGTATTATAAGGCACAGATGTAAATAAAAATGCGTTTGCGCTCCCGGCGCATCTTTTCATCGCATTCTCTTGACAACCATTCTCGGCTCCAGGTTGATGTCATGTGTTTCAAACTTAGATAGTTTATTTGCCAGTCAGAATTGTTCTCATGGATGTGAAACTTTTTCAGCTAAAAACAAGGACTGTTCGGGTTGTTGTCAGATACACCTTAAGAAAGGCTCAGGAACGGATTAGAGGATCAGTGTTATATCGGCATCGTAAACACAATTTCTTGCCATCTATTGTAGACGCCTAATTTCGGGAAACCGAAAGAGTCCACGCATTCGAGTTTAAAACCGAAGTGTGTGTCAGTTTGCTGCAGCAATGTACTTCATTCTTCGTGGTACCTGGTGCTTTTGCCTAAATTGTTGTCCTTTTCTCTATTTTCTGAGGGCTCCACTGACACCGATTCGAGAAATGGTCGCTGGTGGCGGCGCGGGTATGTGCCAAATCATCGTCACAACTCCTATGGAGCTGCTCAAAATCCAAATGCAGGATGCTGGTAGAACACGTGGTGAGAATTTGTGCTTCATTAGCTCTCTCTAATCATTTTCTACATTTCTGAGATACTCTCATTGTCGTGGTTATAGAGGGGTTTGAAGGCTAAATCTTGAGAAGAAAAAGAGGTAAGTTGGTGGAAAGACTTCAAATGTTTATTCGTAATCATGTCTGGTGGTGCGTTATGGTGCACGTTCTACACTTAACTTGCACTTCACTGCGTGAAAACTCGGCGAATTGGGTGGAAAATATTCGGAAAATCTTTCAGCGTCTCATACTTCAAGCTTCTTTGTAGTAGACTCTAACATCTGACCTTGGGAACCACTTTTTAAGCCTAATGTTCTAAACAATTGTGGTTTGCAGCTTCCTCTTAGTTACCCATTAAGATTTCGAGAAACTTAAGAATTCGCGGGCATGAGACGGAGAGCTAGGCGTCCATTCACTGAATAATAGTCACCCTAGGCGAAGTCATCCGGAACAGCCGCACTTTTTTGCATCAAAAAAGCCATCAATTTGGGCAGACGTTTCAGTAACTCCTTTGACATTGCTTTAAAAGTTGGTTTACTTTCGATTTTTGGCAAGTAGGAGAACGCTGTTTTTCTCTCTTTTAATTGCCATGAACTCGTGCCCTACTAAACTTCACTTGTGGTTAGTTTGCAAGGCAAAAGCGGGCATTTGTTCTCACGTTTCAAGCACAGATACAGTGTGACCTTTTGATGGATATTGGTGTCAGAGTTGACTCTTGCAGAGCTTTTGTAAAGTACCGTTGAGTGGACTGTTCAGGCAAGCAGCCTTTTTAGTGAAGCAAGGAGCATCCACCCAGTGCCTTCTCGTGGCTCCTGCTCTTTACCTGTTTCCGTTTGGTTTATTAGTTTCTTTGGTATCACATCACTCTTCATAATGAAAGACCCTCCGTCCTTTAATTCGTTGAAATTCATGATTGAACAGTCGTATTTAAGTCTTAATTTCTGATTTCGACGGTAACTCAATCTTGTTCTTGATTTCATGCTTGCCTTTTGATCCAAACAAGCGTTTAGTACCACACTGCGGGCGTGGTTGGTGTAGCTAGGTGGATTCTTGCGGTTTGTTACATTCACCGCCAATCATTATTTTCCGTTTGCGCCCAAGGAGCCAAACCTATGCCCAGTCGCCTGCGTTTCTACATTCCCTTTATTTTCCCCCCTCTTCTACTTCGCATGTAACCATGCGATTTTCCTGTGTAATCGTCAAGGATTTGTTAATTATTATCTGGAGAACTAGGAATTGGGAAAATATTGGGGAGTATCTTTCTCCCTCACGATTGGTCCTGAGTTTTGCGACCTTGCGTGAATATGACTTGAACCAGCTTGACTACTACTGGTTGTTTCTCAAGAAGAAAATGTGTTTCTCGCACACTTTTGAGTAGAAGTGAAATGTATAAAGGAGGACGACCGTTTCGGCTGTCCCCTTTGGCATTTGGTAAGTGAGGGTTGCATTGGGAGTGACTGAACTTGCATTGCACCACACATAAACTGGATGCAATCTAATAGGAATAAGGTGGGGTCCCATCATTGGTAGATTCTTCGGAAACAACACGTTTTTATAGGGTGCGTGGGCGAATCGGAAGGTAAATATGTTGCCTATTAAATTGAAACATGTGATGACTGGGTGTTTGGCTTCCCAGTTAAGCTGAGCTTGAACTGAACCAAAAATGTTACACGCTTCTTCATTGCCATGAAGGGAAAGTTATCCATGCTAAACAATGCGTTTCTCGAGAGGCTTCTAGATGGGGTCTAAATTGATTGAAAAGGGAGACACTCTTAGATGTCATCAGGATAGTAACAGGAAACTGGTAGACAGCACCATTTGGGGTGCACTACCACCCAAATGTCTACTCGTGCTGTATAATGTATGTCCACAAATAAATGCATTCTTCCACTAATTCAGCATGTCATTTGTGACGAGCTATGCAAGAAATCGCACTTCCCGGGCCAACCGATACCACAGAGGGAAATACGTCAATTGCTCGAGATTTATTTGTGCCTTGTCATTCAGTCGGGCCGTATTGGCTGCTCTACCATCTTCCATTGAAAAATCTCTCTCCGGACTGCAGCAGGGTCATTCCACTTGGTGTGCATTAGAGTGACAAGGGTGAGGGCTGAAGGGTTCGGTAGAAGTAGTCCACAGTGCCAGCGAACGGCATCTTCCCTTATAGACGGGTCTTCACCGCTACAGAAGAGGCCGTCGTCTCTCGTAAGGATGGAGACGAGGAGCAGGCGGATTATGCTTAATCAAGTTTCCACAATAGAAAACGATCTGAAACGTACGTCTCCCTATTGGGACTTCCATTTACCCAACCTTCAACATTCTAACAAGCGCGTCTACCGCTTTGACAGGGTCGGTGTGTGTTGAAGTCCACTGAATCCAAACTACGTCAACGGACTTATGGAAGTGGACTTCGTTCACTTTCTGACTAGTCAAGTCAGGCCTTCGAGCTTCGCAAGCATCGCGGTACCACACTAATGGGAGCCTTTCCACCGTTTCGCTTTGAAATCAAAAATCCACCGCTTGTAGAGCCCTGGTGATCCATCAGTTCATAGCACCAGTTCATCTCCCAATGTTGGTTTGAATGGCGCTGCAATGATTTCTCCTGCATGTCGAAATCAGAGTAGACTCTTAGGTGGAAGGGAGTGCCTTCGCCTCGTTTCTCCTTAGCACGCATGCACTCCACTAGTCGGATGTGCATCTCTGCCCCTTCCCGTTCCCTAGGATCTCGGCACCTTTCACTGCCACAAGCACTCCTCAGCACGTTCTTCCCTCGAGTGCTTCTCAGACTTTGCGTTTGATTTGGCATTCAACTCGTTTGCGCGAGTGCGGAGTTTTAATGAACCGTATTACCCTCGCCCTGAAAAATCTTTGAATTTTTGAAGTTGTTGGCCAATCAAAAGCTAGAAATTTTTTTTTCCATCAGTTACTGTTGTTAGGCTTTAATTCTTGGCTTGATGTTTTGACTCCTTTCTTGCCGCACTTTTTGGTGCTCTTTGATCACCCGGACTTCGAGTTCCAGAAGATTACAAATACATGCGAAGTAGATGCGAAATGAAAACAAAGGTGACTCGGACAAGGCTGTCTTGTAACCCTCACTGCCTTCTTTCAACGGTGCAGCGCATCAAGGCATTGTTTATGCAGCGTCGATTGCAACCCTCCACTTCTGTCAACGTCATGTCTGTAGCTAATACGTGATAGATAAACAGGTGGATAACTATTCACTTGCGGAAGTGCTTGTTCGGTCCAAATTGGAGCGAAGCTTAGTCGTGATACTAATTAACCGTTTCCATCTTTTGGTTACTTGTGTTGTGGAACGACTGGGGTCTTTTTCCTGGAAAGTCAAACGTTGTTCATTGATGGCCTTACTGTGACAAGCTAGATGATTTTAGGCTGGATCATGGTCATTTTGGGGTGACATGAGCATTTCATTGCCCTCGAGTTACTAGTGAACATGCTAATTCAGGGGTCAAATCGAGGCTTTGGAGTGTGTACGCGTTTTTCGGCGAAATGGTGACTCTAAACGACGTGACTCTCTGATATCTCCCCCCACGGATATTTATGTTTTGTCTACTTTAGGAGGACGTTTGCGTGTCATTAGCGATTCCCAATCTAGATGACTCCGTACTGTACCTCTGACTTTGGTTACCCTTATCGAGGTACAGTCGAAACCGTGCGACACGTCGACAAGTTGAATGTTGCAGACACGTTATTATTGTCTAGACAGCCTGTTTAACCGCCTTTCCCTTCCCTTTTTTAGGTGGGACTGCGGTAGCCTCAGCTAATGGTACTGTGGTGACTGCCAAACGCCTCTCTGCCACTCGGCTAGCTTTGGATCTAGTTCGACAGAAGGGCATCTTCGGTCTGTACAAGGGTGTAGGAGCTACAGCACTTCGGGACATCACATTCTCCATCATGTATTTTCCCCTCTTCGCTCATTTAGACACCCTGGTACGTGAACTTTATCCACCTTGCCTCCTCTCTGTGTGGAATGGGGTAACTGTGACCCACTTTTTTTCTCATGAAGGGTCCACGTAGAAGTGATGGTACAGGAACGGTTTTCTACTGGTCCTTCTTTGCCGGGTGTACGGCCAGTACGGTGGCAGCCTTTCTGGTCACTCCTATGGACGGTGAGCAGGTGGTTTTGGTTAGAAGTTTCGACCCACGAGAGCCTTCAAGGAGCTGCCTGAGAAGGTAGCATAGTTCTGCTGAAATCCAAATAGCACCTCTTCTAATTCAAGGCCTAATAATCGTATTCAATGTTGAAATGCAGGATACTCTATGGGCCAGTCACACTCTTACTTGGATGACGTCGTGCAGGGCACTGCGTGAAGGCGCCATCCAAACCACGCACATAAACATTGGGAGGTGAATTGGTGTATCGACGTAGTAGATCACTGCCAGGACTTCACAAAGCAGGTAGTAGTTTGTTAACTTCCAAGCGAAACCATAGAAAGAAGAACTTGGCCTACGTCAGTGGAATCGCAGTCCTTGCACTGACATTTCTTCCGCTCCTCCTTCTAACATATACCCCCATCCTTTTTCCTCTTCCTTTGTAGTGGTGAAGACCCGTCTCCAGACACTGTCACATCTGAAAGGTGAGATGCAATTCAGTGGTATCGCAGACTGCTTCTACCGTACTCTTCAACGGGAGGGTCTGCGAGCCTTGTTCAAAGGTGCTGGTTGTCGTGTCATGGTGATGGCACCTCTCTTCGGTATCGCGCAAACCGTCTACTACCTTGGAGTGGCTGAATTCCTGTTGGGTCTAGGCAAAGCGAAGCACCTTTAGGTGTCACAATCAACCATCTGTCCTATCCATCCATCAATCAATCATGCGACTAATTTATGCAAGAAAGCCTCGATTACCTCGCAATTTTTGTACAACCGAAGCGTCATGTAGCTTTGATTTGTTTGTCTGTCTGTGTGAATGTTGATTTGCTAGTACGTTTGAAGTGTTGATCCATTGTAGGATGGAAGGGAGAAAGGATGTGGATCAACTAGTCTTCGTCTTGTCAAATAAAGTTCTGATGTGAAATCGGGACAAAGTTATTGAAGGTGTGGAAGTAACGCATGGCGTCGTGGTGCACCATGATTGAAGCAGGTCAGGAACTGTCTGAGCTCTTTGCTTTCGACAATTTGTGGAGCCGCGTGTGTTCGGATGTGTCCTGTTCCTACGGTGCTGTGCCAGAGGGGTGATGTTCACTATTTTGCAAGTTATGAAACGTTCTACAGCGCTCAGGAATGTGGGTGGAGGAGGAAGATTGGAAGCGGGACGCCCTTCTTTCCGAAGCAGCTTGCATGCGACTTCTGGCGCGTCGAGTTGGAAGTGGCTGGTCTGGAGGTTGTGACGAGTGTCGTATATGTTTACATGGAGGTGGCGCACGCTGTGTGAATGATGGTCTCTTGGAGGTGTGGATTAGGTAACTCACTGGTGCAATGGTGAATGCACGTCGCCCTGGATACCCGCATTCTTTTTCGACCAAGTGATTTGAATTTAGCGGAATCAGGGAAGGGGTGGTGGCGCTTGTGCTGTGGGGCGGTGGCATCGCGACGCTGCGATGCGCTTCCTCTCGAGGTGTTAGTTGGCCGCGGCATTGACTTGTGAAATTGCCGGTGGGATGTTTGTCTGTGGCTTGGTTAGATGTGTATTGGTACACCGGTTTGGCAAAGTCTCGCTTCTCCCTTTCCATGGAAAGACTCCATTTCTCAGAGCGTCCAGTGCCTCGTCTAATCTGTCTGATCAACCTCGGGTACGTAAGGGCAGCAAATAAGGTAGATTACCTCAGGTCGTATCCACCCTCGTGGGTCTGTGAACCTGCGGGCCTTACGATGCATGTTGTGCGTCACTCTTTTGGCATTCTCCCTTGGCTGAGGCGCTCAGCCAAAATTGCCACGACTCAGGGGCCACGATGGTCAGAATGTGGTCGATCAACCCGTTTCTACCTGTGAGTGGGCCTGACTGCCGGTTAGTCGAGGCATGAATACCTCCATGCGGATATCCCAGTTTTCTGACGTGTATGAGTAGGCAGGGCTCACGGCGCGTGTGTACGTGGACAGTGGAAACGTTGACTTAACTGTCCCATATTTGGCGTGTTCTGATTGGTCGAGGTCTTGAGCCATCTAATGTCTTCGTACATGACACTAGCCAATTGAAAGAGTCGAGTAAGAGGGCGCAGCTTTTGAACGGACCAACAATCGGCCGAGGGAAAAAAGGTGCACTTCTGGGTAATTTTTTCCTCGAGGTGTTCACCGTGGAATTTAAAAAGTTCCTCTGAAACTTGAGTTCACGACCGAGGCGACACTTCTAGAGATGCAGGGCGTAGCCCAAGCTGTCCAGTGCCGTTGCGAATGTCCAAGATGAGTGTCTCGTTTGATCCTTTCCACCAGTTAGTGTAAACAAAATATCATTCTTTGTGGCGGCAAAAACCTCTCAGTCGAAGCTCTGTTGTGATGGCAAACACAGGGATGTCAGGAGGAGTAATTTTGGGGCTTCATTGTCAGTTTCCACTTCAATGAATGATGGAGGTTTTTGGCAGTCTGCAGATCATGCTGCTGGGCGTTGGACCTGTCGATCGATTTGCCGCCAACTGGTGTGTACTTCAAGCCATGCCACGGACTTTAAACTTCTCTAACAGCATGCTAATACTGCTGTGCCTTTCTCTCCTCCACGTAGTTGTATTTATCGTCTCCCTCTCGGAGGCCATTTCAGCGGAGGAGCGAGAGATGATCACCTTTCTTCACGTCTCGGCCCGTATGAGCGTGGATCCACCTGCTGCCAACATGCGCCCGCTGCTCTGGTCTACAGAATTGGAAAACCTCGCGCGAATATGGGCCAAAAAGTGCTCTTGGGACTTTCCAGACCCATCAATCTCGGAAGAGAAATCGCTATTTTATGTGGGCATCAATGTCGCGATGATGTCTACCGAGAGGTTGCGCAATATGGAGGGGACTTTGCCTTCCATAGAAATTTTGTTTGATCTGTGGTACATCAACCAGATTTACTTTGATCACGAGTTGAACATCTGCAGAGGGGGCTATTGTGGCCAGTACAGACAGATTATTTGGGCCACTACGGAGTACCTGGGATGTGAGAGGGGTGTCTGTGATAAGGGCATAAAACGTCACGTGCTTGTCTGTTGTTACTATCCCTCGGGGAACGATTCGGAAAGCCGACCTTACGAACGATTGAAGGATGAGGATGATTTTCCACTGGATGAGGAACCGTGGATTATGCTACCGTTGGAGATCAGTGAAGTCTCTGGTTCTCCATTAGCCACTGTACCTTCTGTGTTTGTTTTTATGTGCCTCCCGGCCTTTCTGGTCATTTAAATCGCCAAACTGTGGGTGATCTAAAAAGCAACCCTATTTAGAATATTTTTACTGATGTAAATTAAGTAGTAATAATGTTTCACCCAATAGACCGATTTTATGGACTCAAGAGACTAAATTACAAACAATGAAATAAAATACAAGAATTGAATAAATTTTGCATGCATGCTGAATTTCATTTCATTTTACAAACATTGGGAGCAAGTCAATTAAAACAGAATGCTGTTTGGACTCAGAGGAGTTAAAGAACTCAGACAAGTATTGCTGCACAGCATCTTTTCGTCGAAATATTGATTTAATTGCTAATATGGAACAAACAAAACGCTTGCAATTCAACGCGGAACTCCTATGAGCAAGTCGCTAAGGCGCTGTTGGATGGGCTGTATCCGATGGCCAATTAGATCACTTTGCGGTCTACTTACCGTCGAGATGCACCGCCTCACCCGAACACGATAAAGCGTATTGTTTACAGAGCCTTGGCAGCAGCCACAGCAGCAGTAGTAGTGGTGGCTGGCTCCTTGAGGCTGGACCTCACAATGTGTGTGTTGATCCATGCCAGGAGGTGAGGGTGTAAACAATGTCATGCTGACATGTGATGGTGCGGACAAGTTACAACACCTAATTTCAGCACACATCTGCACACATGTTTAGTGGTGGCCGGACTATGCGACATGGCATTAAGCTTGTGTCCATTGCCCCTACCAGTTCACAAGTTCATATGCTTTGATCGTTCGGACGGCCTCATTTGGCTGTAGCGGTCGCAGACTTCAAAGAGTGCTACCGGTTCGGCTTAAAAAGAAAGCGGATTTTTTTTTTCGCAATTAGCCTGATTACAGGGTGGTCTCATTCCAAATCGGTGCCTTTTTATTGTACATTTCTGGCGGCATTTGTGTTTAGTTGCGCCCTGATGGCTGGTGGTACCACAGAAATGGACACCAGACTCCTTGAGGCGCGGTGACATGGGAGGGTGGGTAGCTAATGAAGCATAAAAAGCTCGATAACTAGTTTTTACCGAGTTTGATTACGAGACACTCAATGAATAGATGGTGAGATGTCTTTAATGACCGTAAACTAATCAAAGACAGCCTAACTTGTGTCAGGGCCGACCTTTGACAGCGCAGCTAGTCTTGTTAACGTCTAATTCTAGTCACTTACTCCTCTCGTGACTGGTTGACACAGAAGACGAAGGCGTATTTAAGGTTTCGTAAAACTAAGAGCTTGTAAATCTGTTTAGCCTGTCCCAACCTCTCCAACCCGTACCATTAGCCCGTTATTATCCCTTCTTGCTTACCTATCCGTCCACTTATCCAAACAACCTTCCAGTATCCGATACTCCATCCATCTACCCCGTATCTATATAGCGTCCATCCATTTACTTACCCGTCTGTCCGTTCATCCATCAAACCTTCCCTTTTTTGACTTAATAGGTGAGAGTGCGAGGCGTTCCACTGAAGACCTTTAACATTTTTCGCGACATTGGTGGGGTAGGGGTCAATGAGCCCACAATCACTGTGGCAGTATCTTTGAGCCTGCGTCCAGATAAATAATCTTTTATTCGGAGTTGGCCAAAGAGTTCGCGCTCTTGACGGGATGGAGGATTATGAGCAGTGCCATTCCCAAGATGGTATGCTTCCACCTGATGTCCACGAGAGGTCACAGCGTGAAACGGAGACCCCAAATCAATGAACGATTCAACTCGCCCAGCCTACCACGAATGTTATGCCCAGGTGGAACGAAGTGAAACTTGCAAAACTGCCTCCTCTACTCCCGCCAACTCATCAGTCGCATGAAAAATCAGAGACCGAGCAAAGAATTGCGATGAGGCGACCGTGAACGCTAAACCTTGATGGAATGATGCGAGGACAAGTGAAGTACTAATGTTTATGTGTATTGCAAAGCGGTACAGCGTTGACACCTGTTGAGGCATTTATTTCCCTCCTTTACTAGTCTCCAACACTTCAAAAGTCCTATTTTACTTGGAAATGGAATGGATCCGTTTGCATTTCTAACTCGCATTCCTTGTAATTCGGCTTTAAAGAGAGCCTAAACGCAAGGCGCCATTTAGTTAAATTAATATGAAATTTGGCAGGCGTGACAGCTAAATAGTGTGTTGGTACACATCAAGGGCTGGCTTAAGATTCGTAGGCTGTCAAGTAATGAACCATTCAAATTGCCTCGCCCACCTCAGATGGTGCTGGATAGCTCCGTCCACTCGTCAAGAAACACATGAAACCAGAGGTCCTTCAAAGTAGGTGCTATCTAAAGCCAACGGTTGTGATTTGACCAACGGACCGAAAACGGTACATTGTGATGAAATGGCGTGTTGGACCTTGTAAGGACAAGTAAAGTACATTTCTTTGTATGCATCACAACGCGTAAATGCCTTCGCTCATTGCTGTGCTGCTTGCAGATCCCTTCCATATCTCTGTTAGATAGGACATTGAAGAGACATTCTTTTTCTTTAATAATGGCTTAAAAATAGCCCATGACAACTGTGTATACTGCTCCAAATTGAGGTTAAAAAGACTGTGTAACTATATTCCTTTGCAAGACGATTTAGCATTCCAGCTTGTTAGGGTCTGTGTGTTGCTGCTTGCTCGGCGCCTCGTGAAGGACTTCAGATTTGAAACGATTCTTGTATAATTACATAGACGTTTGGCAGACGAGTGGAACCATCACTGGTTGGTGACAGGCCTTCCACAATCCAACAAATACTCTCTCCACACCCTCGAGGTAGGCACCAAAAGGATGGGATGAGTATGTGGGAGGACAATTTCCTCTTACCGTCGCAAGACCAGACAATACAGGCCATCGAATGCCTAAGATACCCATTGTTGCCCTGTCTTGACTTCCCTCGAACGTATTTGGGTGCTTTTCGCACCGTTCGGGTGCTATTGTAACGTGCGAGGCAGATGGATCTCGACTGTGATCGGTGTTCGGCCTTAAGAGACCAAAGAGTTCGTAGTAAACTACTCTGTGTCCTAAAGTTAACTGTAAACATGGAAAAATTCGCCTCTTTGATAAGCACTCTTTGAAAGTGTGGAACCAGTAGTGACGGGAAAGCGGAGTTGTGGCAACCAGCCAATAGCTTGTTGAGTTGTCTACAGAGGCCACTTTACCGTCCCATGTGTTGGCGCCTTCGCGTATAGGAGGTGAAGTAAGGTGAGGGCTTTCAATTGCTTAATTTTCTCCCTCCACACTTTCCACTCAATCAACCAAACAAACAGAATCCAGTAAAGACCAGCAATAGACAACTAGCGTCAACACTTCATGGTGCTCCAACAGCATCTTAGAATCACCACACAAATTACAACAAGCCACCCGAAGACCTAATAACATTCATGGGTGCGCGATTGGAAGGTCTTCGATGATGAAATCTCTTCTGTTGCCTTAAAATCTCAGTTTGGACGTCTTTCAGAGGATCAGATAAGGCGCGAGTAGCTTCAGCGCCTAGGTCACGTACATATTCCACGTAGGTGCCACCAATGAACCGCTGGAGTTACTCCTAGTAGTGTTAGGATCTGTTCGAAAGGAGTATGAAGCTTGCGAAATGCGCTAAATGCGGTGCCCGCCCTTCAACGCGCCCACAGAAGGGGAGCTGGAAAGGTTAAGTAAATATGAACCACGAAGAATGTATTTCTTTAAACACCGATTAACCTAAGATTAAGTATGTTTGTATGCAAACGTCTGCCATCATAACCGTCCATCTTTTCGACCCCCTCCCCTAGACAACAATGCGCATCGATGACACCACCAAAGCACATTCCTATTGGTTGGTAAATAAACATGCCGTGCGCACACACACACAGCGACAGACACAACGGTAGCTGCATTCGGTCAGGTTTCTTCACTCTTTCACCGCACACGATGCCGAAGCTAGAACTAAGCTTTCTACTCCTTCTCGCATGGCCATTCCTTGGCGTAGGGCAACCATCCACAATGGATTGCTATACGCAGAGTGGACCGCCTTACAATGGAACTTTGAATCATACGGCAGCAGGTGAACCCTGTCTACCGTGGAGTGAATTCACCCACCTACATCTGCGCAGCAGTTGGAATGCCTCGGTGTTGAAGGAGCAGTCAAACTACTGTCGCAACCCGGATGATGATCCACGAGGTCCGTGGTGTATGGTTACGAGAGCAAAGTATGGAACGTGTGCAGTTCCACATTGTGGTGAGTTTGAAGCCTTGCTCATGTCGCTCCAAGTTTAAATCATTTTTATCTAGGAAAAGTAGTGAGGGTAGCATATCTGCTGGCTTATTTTGCAAGAATAGCGAGACTTTGATAGCGTCAAAGCCAGTTTAGCCATTCGTGGCACCCAACCGGAAGGCTGAAAGCGGAGCTACGGTGACTCCAATCCATCATTGACCATTAAAACCATTTCGCATCCATTCAGTTATCCAACTAGTTACTCCCATATTCTTCCATCTACCCATTTTTCTGTCCAGTCGATCCTATGATCAGTCACCTATTAGATAATATCACACCTCAGACCAACTCCTCACCCGTAGATTCCCAACTTTTGCATTTTGTGTCTTCCACTTTTTCTCACGACCACCTGACTTTAAACTGTGTTTCGCTAGTGCGCTTAAAAAAACAAAGTAGAAGTTTTCTTTTTAGCGACGCCACGTAGGTGCTTCTGACACTTTTAGGACCCACAAACGATGCTTACCTATACGGAGATGAATTTTCCCTTGTTCGTGCCCCTATCTTAAGCTGTACATTTAAGCGGCTTTGTTGAAGGCAGCACACGATTTTTGCATAAGTTTATGCAAACTGCGGTTTCATTAGATCTGCATGTAGAAAAAATGTGGTGCCAAAGTTTTTTGCCACTTGCCATGTGAGATAAATGTAGCGATCATTTCACGTCGCCGTCACACGAAATTATTTCATTTTTCGCCTCTGTTAATGCAAAGAACCAATCACCGGCAGCTAAGTGCCTTGCGTGCGTAAACTTTGTTCCTAGTCTATTTAATCGTCACTGAACGAATTTATTTGTTCCAAAAGAAGCATCGACTTTCCATTCTTTGGATATCCTGGACGCGGGCATTCTGTGGGAGTTTGTTACGGACAAGCAAGGAATGCATTCAAAATAAGCCGCGCGCTGACGCTACAGTACCGTAGGTAACTTGCTTGAAGTGTTCCACACGACCAAAAGCTCTGGGGTTTTTAATAGAGAACTTTGACAATTTTCACAGACACATTCTGTTTCGAATAGACGCCCACCAATACCAAGGCTTAGGGTCTTGAATAACAGCATCCGACATCGACAGGATTACAACTTATGCCATGGCCATCGTCCATCGGATGTCGCTTGTTTGATACCATCACGATAACGTCTTTCCATTTGATTTGCTCAATGTCAGAGCTTGTTTTAAGCTAACCATGCGCGTCCATTTTGTTTACAACGAGGAACTTGTTTGTTTTTAATTTCTTGCTGAAAACATTGATAACTGACTTTTACTTGTTAAGGATAAATTATCAATCTGTTTACACTCAATTAGATAAACAGAGTGTGTGACCTTGAAAGTGCAATGGGCTAATCAACCACTGGGAACTTTTGCGCAAATTGTTTGAATCTTGTAATCGAAAAGCCCGGTCGGATGTGAAGTACTTTTTTTTAATCATTAAGCCCAATTTAGCGTTTCGCAGAGACGTACAGGATAAAATGATCTCGACTGGTGTTCGTTTGCACATGGAATAACAGAGAACTCGTATGTCTGATGGTGTCAGATGAAATCGCGAAATATGGGGTTCCTGCATGGTTAAATATGCAACTGATATGCAGCCTCACCGTTATTAAGCATCACTTTCTAAGCTAGTCTGTTCTGGTGTGGCTGCACGTGCAGGTTATCGAATCTTTCCAGAAGCTACAGAGGAGGGACCGCGAGGCTGTAGGTGCGACTATATGGAAAAGCTGGTTTAGTTGTGCAGTGTAACAATTAATGGGTCATAGATTAAGTTTTAATTCTTTATATTTGCTCTAGAACATCTTGTTGATTGCTACGAGGGCGTTGGTGAGGATTATCTCGGAGATGCCAGTGTTACTGAGGGTGGTCAGGTGAGCAACTTTAATAAAGCATTAAATTTTGGAGGAATTTCTTTCTCAATTTGCCTTTTAAATGCATGCAGTCTTGTTATCTGTGCAGATTATGTGCTTTTTTCAGCTAACCTTACGACCCTGACAAGCAGGTTGGGTTATGGTGTCAGAGTTAAGGCTTAGGATAAAACTTAGGTCATTGGCATTCGGATTTATATATGTTTATCGATGCATTGTATTCAAACTTCTCCGTTAATATGCTCATCTCCATGCTCACAGTTCTGATATTAAATGGCGGTAAAGCCCTGTAGATAGGACCCGGTTTTAAATTTGAAACTGCATTTTCTCAAATTTGAAATGGTAAGGTGCTTTTCGGCGGGTCACTGGATATGATTAGGATGATGATGACTGCATCAAGGTTTGCTATTACCTCTCGCGGTGTATGGTGAAGGAAAGAGAACTTCAAATATGGCTCTCTATTCAACCCGATAGTTTGAAAGATGAATATCTCTTTTTAAATAGCCAGTATTATTTAATTGGTGAAAAGTAGGCATTATTTTTTAAAGCCACCTCAGCTGCAAATAATAAGACATTCACTGTATTTAGGATGCAAGGAAGAGAGGTAGGAAGGGAATGCCGCCATGTCTGCATTCTTTATGTTCTTCAGGTTCATATTTTTCCAAGTTATGATTGTAAATGCTTTGATACCAAATAATCGCATTGTCCGCTCCCACAGGTATGTGTCCCATGGGCTGACGTGATTCGCGCAAGTGTCATGAAGCCAGGAACTCCGCATCTAGTGATTGTGAATTACACATCACCAACCAATCGAACTCCAGTCTCCAGCTTTGATTCGAGTGTTGCCAACTTTCGAAGCTGTCGCAACCCTGAGGGTCGAATGGCCAAGCCGTGGTGCTACGTGTCCGCAGTTTCACACACGGGCAACTCGATGAACTTGTACCTCACCACGGTGGGGTATCGCAAAGCGCCATGTAAAGTTGACATGTGTGGTAGGTCAATTGGTTCTTTGGATGCTCCCCATCAATCCCCAACGATGGCTACACCTTCAGTAATCTTATTAAGCTCCACCTTGTGCCCATATATACTAACATTACAGTGATTTATAAGGCTTGAATTCGGACAACCGTTCGCATCAGCATTCGAATGCCTACCAGCACATACAAAGTTTACAAGGTCGCAGATAAAAGTGCAGTTTTTGTTTTCCTCTCGCTCTGCAGTTTTAGCCAAGGCCGATGTGTGATGGTGGTGGTGGTGTTGGTCCGAGAATATACTCTTCACTTGGCTAACTGAAGCGGTTTGTTTGCATTGTTTACATCTGGTAGACGCCTCTGGGTGTATACAATCCTTCCAAAACACGGCTGACAGGTTACAGGAAAGTGTCAGGGAACCCAATTTTTTTATCCGTACAAAGTTTTACATCTCGCCTTATTGACACTTCTTCCGACTCTGGCTTGGATTTTGAAGGTGGAGTGTTTAGTGAATAAATAGGAACGAATAACGCTACAGAAATCCTTAACAGTAGGCAACAGCACACCAGTGGAGCCTGGATAGCCATTAAAGATGGCTTAAGTTAATACCGCTCTGTTGCACAGCTCCCCATATCTTGGCTTCTAGAGCCCTTCTGGGTCGGTATTTAGCTCATATCGAGTGCTTGCATGTTAACCTTTGACTTCCATCGAGGATTCCTTCAGATGACGCATACCCACTTCTTTACCCATGTTCTTCTTTGAGATCACTCAAGCCACATGGGGCTGCCTCTGGATTTTGGTGATGAGTGTCCACCAGGCTTTCTGACCCAAGTTGGGAAGACCGCCTCCCCACAGGGCGAAATTTCCACGGTCTACTGTGTCCTCTCTGCTAAGGGGCTGAGAAATACAGAGAAGGGCCGTTTCAGGAGTTTCTGCATGTTCCTACTCAATCAGAACCGCGAGACCTGTCCTAAGGGTGAGTCGCAAATTTTAACCAGTCAGAAATCTGTGTTGGTGAAGATTACAAGGGTACTGGCTGCATTCTTTCAGCTGGTTTTAAACCGCGGTGTATTGACTTCTAAATGAGTCAACTCCAATAGTTATGTTGCCTGCTGTTAAGAGAAAGGAACGTTGTCAGTATTTTCCACCTTCCTTCGATGTCTTAATTCCCCCCCCCCTCCCCCCCCATATTTAGGGGTTTCAGCTAAAGAATGTAAGATGCCGACTGCATCGCGCAAACGTTTATTAGTAAGGTATGCTTAAGGGAGGAGGAAAAGGAGTAGATTTTCCGTGTCGATTGCTTATTTGCTCCCTGTTCATTCTCAGGCTTCGATATGAAACGGACCTTTATGCGTACCAAACTGAAAGCCAAGGGCAAATTCAGCATGTTTCGTCAAGAGGGTTTCACATCTATTTGGCTCTCTCTTTGCTGCACCAACGGCTCCCATGCCGAACTTCGAACCAAGTTCCCACGATCCAGTGTGGCCTACAAAACCTCACACTCCCGGTCGAATCATCAGGCACCGTGGATCCGTGGGGATTCTTATGCATCATTTCCACAATCCGCCGAGGACTCGATACTTAACGACAGCCCAACACCGCCGGTGTCCAGAGACACACCGCTTTTCTTCTCCATCGAACGCTGCCCGCCGGTGAATGGAACACGTCGAAAGATCTTCACTATGGGCACGTATAGGCCGTCCAATCTAACGGCTACGCTTTTGGACTATGGCTATTACACCTTGATGTGCGCGTACTATGAGGATGACGAAATACCACCGATTACGTCGTCTATCCAACCCAACAAAAGTAAGTTTCTTGTCTCTGTTTTTTCCCCCAATTCTCAATTGATTAGTCTGGCATTACGCCACATCGGGACATATATTTTGACTGACTAATGAATTCGCGGTGGTTTCTACCTCGCGTACCTCGTTGATCTTGACCTTGAAGTGTGTATTAGTGACTGCATTTTCTCCCTTCTAGCGCTCATTCCAAGCATTCTGGTGGAGGGCAAGACCTGTCCACCCCACTTCTCACCGGCCCCCAATACCAAGGCCCATCATATGTTCTACTACCTTCGTGCGGCTTTCATCCTCTGTAAACCTGAAGGCATCTATCGTCATGACGCCATTGATAAGATATTGCCCGATGGAAATCAATGTTTTATCTCTCACACTCCCCGTGAGGTGAAACGTGCTGAGGGAATTATTGAAGAGGGTCCTGATGGTTCGTCGGATGATGAGGAGCAGGATGAAGAAGACGGTTATGGAACTCGATCGAAGAGGTATCACTGCCCCTCAGGTATGTTTATTTATTTTATAGCTTTTGGCATTTGTCAAAGTGTTTTTGGTTGATGATTTAAACTAGGGATGAGATGTTTAATAAAGAGCAGAAATCGGACTGTTTCGCGGACACATCCCTTTCACCCGAAAGGGTCTTGTTTATTTACTACACGAATAAGTGGACATACGACCAATCACAGTGTTCGCTGCGGATGTCACATACGTGTGACGTGCAGATTTATTTGTGTGAACCTGAATATCGCATTTATCAGTTGCGGTTCTCGGTGGGTCTCTTCCGATTGGAACGATGAGGCACTTTAATTATTGTCAGCAGACAGAATTTAGCTATCATGTACGCCGGTAATGCCGGTGTCCATGTTGTGATCTTGAACTCTGACCACTTGAGTCTAGGACCGGCGCGGATTCGATTCGACTGACTTAAACCGCAGTATTACCGATGAAATAACACCATCTTCCAGTCTAGGCATCATTAACTGGATATTAGTGTCTCATAGGTTTCGATACGACTGAATTGCGTTGGGCTGGCGGTAATGCATCAGCTCACGGCTTTGAATCGGTGACTATGTACTTCTGCTGCCGTCGGGGTGCCACCCCAACTATCGGTGGATCACCAATTGCATCATCATCATCAGCCGACAAGAGCGATGGCTCCAGCGGTCCTCCTCCCACCTTCCCACTACCCTTCTACCTCCGATCCGTGCCAACTTTCGCCATTTTAATCCTTGGCGGAAGCTGTCCGGATTACTCGGATCAAGGCACCAAACTGACTGCTGACTTTGTAAGTGTGTCAGTGTGTGGAAGTGGATATTCACGATAGACCAACAATCACCTTTTGAATGTTTGAAGTTCTTCTTGCGGGGTAGATGCGTGGTGGTTTGTTTGATTCACTTTCGTTCAAGGACGAGTCATTCGGTCAATGGTTTTGGAGTCGATGCATGACAACACTACCACCATCGATGTCTGGAATGGGCTGACTCCAAAACTCGTCCCCGAATGGCGTTGTCGCAATAACAGCTTATAAAAGTTATAGAGCTAGAAGCCTACTTTCACAAAGCAGGTCAATAATTGAAGGCTCCGACGGGGACGCTGATTCGTTCCCGATCCTTTGGTTAACGTCAATTCCAAGGCGAAGGGGAGGAATATGCAGTGATTGTTCAAGCCGCCATCCTCCGGATGCTTTCCGACTAAGCATTAATGTCTCCCAACTTGCAAATCTTTTTTGTTTTTTTAGAGACCAACAATGCAATCTGAGTCGTACTTGACCCTCGAGTTGATTGGTCAAAACAATCCAGTCGATTTTGTGGAATCTATGAGTGGAGTACGAGGAGTCTTAGCCCTCTGCAAGTATTCTCAGCCTCGTGGTATGTTGTCTCCTCCCTTCCCGAGCAGTTTTTACCCACTCATGCACTAAGAATAGGGATAGGACAGTGCTCTTGTGAAGGAGGGCATACATCCCTACTTATTGAATGGTTCATTTTCATGGATAGAACACCCATATTCACCTCTGATTAAGCGTAGGAAACTTCTTAACTCGCTCTCTTGCTTGACACCGCGACGTGTTAAGCCTAGCATATTTTCCATCAGCGTCACGTACGTGCGACGTCGCGATTTACCTTGCAGACAGCAAGCGACGTCTGATTGTGATTTTCGAGCCAGTCTTTGAGGAGCGACATTTATTTTTTTTTCGCGCCAGGCCCACAGTTTCCTCTTTCTCTCTCTACCACAGATGAAATTGGAATTCTGTCACCGCAAGGCTTCTGTCAAGGGGTCGGTGAACGTCGCGTTCCAACCGTTCACACCTTACACGATGCTGGGACCACCTGTGCTGTCAATGTCACTAATGTCGTCTTTCCTGCTGGCTCTTATTGTTTCTACAGAACTGCGAAAGTCTGTCCACCAGGTAATTAAGCGGCCATTTTTTAACTTGTTACCATTCCTATCCATAGACTCACATCCTTCCAAACTATAACCTTTCTACTCCTGTATGAATTGTTTACAAGATCCGAGGTACTAAAGGAGAGGAAAGAGTAATGACACAACAAGACATTTAAGACAGTCAGACGCCGGCGTCACATATATGCGGCAAATTCTCCTTCTCGGTTTATGTTGTCCGCTTGCATTCACTCATTCCGGAAGTAAATGACTTGAATGAGATGTGCTTACTAGCAGCGAGAATGAGTGCTTCAAATCATAGAAGCAGTTCGTCATACTCATTCATCTATTTCCTTGCGGTCTGTAGGTCTTCCTGAACTGCAAACCAGTGTTTTCGAAGGTCTGGTTCGTTCCTTCCTTCTCCAGACAATGTTCCTTCCCTCACCAGCCTTGAACGATGAGAAGGAGCTCTGCTGTCAGTCGGAGGAGTCGCTGGGTGCCATTGAATTGCCACTCAATATAACAGCACCTTTTGCATTGCCGGCACTGCAGGCGTCCTGTCAGAGCTTTGTCGGATTCACGGTGGATCAGACAAAGGGATTCTGCGAGTATGCACCCATCACCGGTTAGTTACAGCATTCTAAATGATTGGTGGCTTCGGTTAATGGAGGGTTGTTTATTATTTACGTCCAACCATCTGTAAAGACGGCGCCTACACTTCCTTTCCGAGACTTGTCTTATGATCAAATAATATCGTGACCAGACGTTTACGACGGATTCATGGTGCTAGATGATGCGGTCGATGGTCTATAGGTATGTAAGCTACACTGGTTTGTGGAAACTTGGTTTATAATTCAGCATGGGAGCGGTTGGGCCGCAAAATTGACCTGTGAAATGGTTGACACTTTTATCTGTGCAATGTAGCTGGTGGGGAAAGAGTCATTCTCTCATAGGCTCCTTTATTTTTTCCACTGTTATGGATATAGCTAGGCAGCTGGAGCGCTCTGCCTCCATTGCATCTGTGAAATCATCAAATTGTGGGTGGAGAATTGGGATTTCTAGACAATTCACTGATTACTAGTACTTAGTGGACGACGGAAGGCCACTCCTCCATAATTGAGGCGGTGAAATAGTCTCTTAGCCATCCCCTTTTCAAGGTTCCAGCATTCATATCAACTCTCAAAGCTAACAGGTCTTGCAGATAGAACTCATTGTAAAATTCACTCATGTAGCCCAATACTACTCACTGCATTTGTGAGTAGCTTCTCAATTTCCTCCTCCCATTTTTTGATGTCATCTTTCCTTCTCACCTCTAGAACAACCAGAGTCAATTGTGGTCTGGCCTCGTCGCGTTTTTCCTAGCAATCTTCGTGGCAAAACCGAAATCGTTCTCACCTGCAGTGACAACTGGGCTCTCAACTCGGGTAAGCCTTGACGACATGGATCTACTGGATTTTGCCAGCTATTTCTGGCAGTTCAGCCTAAAATTTGAGGTTCCGCATTGGTTGTGTAGGCAAAGACAGCCCAAAGGCCAGCTTTCTTCCTCATTTTTTAGTTTCTCGAGCTCGCAACTTCATGATGCGCCATCGAAGATTGTGGTTGATTCCAACGCCGATGCAGGACTTCTCATCCAACGATGCAATGGAGCTTTGCTATAGCGAAGTGCGTGGGACCGAGGTGCCTACAAGAACGGAGTCCGGATATTTGAACTATTGTCTCGTAGCCTTTGCAACATGTCCGAATGAAGGTGAGTTGAATGGATAAGTACCGCCACAGCCTATTCATTCATCCATCGGTCCGCCCTTGGGGTTAGCAAAGTTGGAAACATCACATTTTTCTTGCTCTGCAGATTTTGAGGTGGTCTCCGCATTCCCCTACCAGCAATACATCGTCTGCTGTGTCAAACAGCCTTCACACCTTCAGAACACACCGACGACATTTCAACGGGTATCAACATGGCCAGAGCACGTGCGCTCCATTGTCACTCTGGGTCGTAAAAGTCCAGGCGACGAGGAGAAGGTTAAGGACTTAGCCGGTCCCACGGAACTTCATCGCGATCTGAAGCAACCCGAAACGGATGAAGGATGTCCCGAATTTAAGCAGTACTCACTCATTCGACGATTCGTCAAGATGTGGAGACCCAAACGATATAAGACACTGATTGCAAGACCCTCGATTCATCACCTTTTGAATGTCACTACAGGCTTAAATGACAGTAAGGAGGCGTTCGCTAAGAGAACGGGACTATGGTTGCAGGATGGTCTGCTGCATGCCATCTTCTGTGAATACCAGACGAATAGGCCGGCAGAACCGAACACTGGTGTTTGTAAGTCTTGCAGTGGGGCGAATAAAACGGCTTTAACAGTGAAGTGCATGTACTCGACATGCTCAGTAACGGTGTCACATATATGTGACGCTTGTGCTTTCAAGGTCTAGAGACGCATTATTAAGTGGGATTATGAACGGCTTTTGTTTTGTGCCTTATTAGCCTGGCCAATTGATAACTACGCCATCCCGCAGTCAGTAACCGGATGTCCGCCGGACTTCACTTCAACCACCTTCATCCACCTCCAAGGTCGAAATGGCTTCCACTATTCACAGGTGCGTAGATCTCATTGCTATAGCCGTTGAGATGGTACCCTTCATCAAACGCTAAAATCGGTCAGCACTTATGACGCAATCGGTTTCTCGATGTGTCATCTTTTGTTGCCTCTTCAGCCCATTCATCTGGCAGGCGACTTCATTGCACACTCCCGCGCGGTAAAATTGAGCTACTGTCACCGAGAAATGGACCCCTCACCATCTCACTGGAACAAGAAACACACCACTTCTCTACCACCGGGACATTACTGCGTTCTCCTCGTCGGTAGACGATGTCCAGCCGGTAAGACTCTCTCCGTAGTGTCCTGAATGTTCCGTAAAGTTCAAATATGCTATTACCGGGCTGTAAGTAGGTTTGAGAGAACCACATTGAAGAGCTGGAAGACCCACCAGCAGAAATAAGCGTCATTCTTGGCGTCTCTTGCGATCAATCATTGGTGTCAGCTATTATTGACACAGAATGTGTAACTGTCCAATTGTAGCCCTACTGAAAGGTTCACACAGTCAAATTACGGTCTTTCATTTTATCGTCTCTTCAGGATTTACTGCTGGAAGCCTCTCCGTGTTTGAGGGTCTCCTCAAGCCCAACGAGACCGAAGAAGGCGTGGATCCGGCATCGATAGACATCTCAGACCTACCGATGGGTGCTGACTCATCGACACACAACGCGCCACGCATATTCCGTGATAAAGTGGAAAAAGGTGACACCGGTTTGACATTTGATCGTGTCACCTACATGTTCTGCTGTCGTGCAGACTCACCTTCTGCATTAATTCCTATCACGGGCTTCCCGAATGACACCGGACCGTTCTATCTATACAGGTAGGCTGTCAATCAGTGAACATGTGCCTAAGCTCTTAACGTTTAGGGCGTACTAATCTACCTTATTTACTCCTGATGAAGGTTGAAAAGCATGGAGGTTGGGAGGGGAGGGGCTAGAAGACCTTTGCCAGTAATCCTGTATTAGCTGAGAGAAAGCAAAAACGACACGATTAACCTATCTCACTTTTTCCCGACAGGGCTGGCGAAACGTGTCAGGAGATAGCTGGACTGCGTGCAACTGAGGAGTATATATGCATGGATGCACCAGAGTTTCTTGTAGGCACTGTCCACTCCTATGCCTTCCAGATGGAGGTTGTGGACAAGACGTACCACATTGAAGGCTTCACGCCCACCCTCTCCATGTCTACTGACCATTGTAATGTGAAGATAAACCTTTGCTACTACGAGTCAAGTAAGTGAAATAAACTTTGGTTTTTCTTCTTTCATTTGGGACGGATAATAATTCTCAAATCATACTTTTGCCATCCCTTTCAGCCATCCCTGAGCCTGAGCCAACGTTAGAAGGTAAGTACTTCATTTACTTGGTAAAACACGTGCTACTTATATTAGTTAAGTAAAACACGAATTTATTCTAGTGGAGCAGAATAATGGCACAGCTTGGCCAGCGGGTTCGTACTCGCTTCTCACGACAATTCGAGAGGATGGCACTCTCGCCTGTCCTCCAGGATTCAATTTAGCCATCCGCTACAACATTCGACCGGATGTGGTTGCCAATACTTTCTTCCGTCCGATGTCATTCGCCGAGTACTTTACGCAGAAGCCATCAGCTACTGAAGAGGTCTTTGGTCTTACCAATGAGACATCAATGCCAACGTTACATACGTGCGAGCGCAATGCGAGTGATGTGCCCGAGGCGTACAACCTTACGGCCTTCCCCGACTGGCCGCCTGGCAATTACTGCGTCCTCATGGACTTACACACGAGGACCTGCCCACAGGGTAACTACTTACTGATTTCAGTAGCATGCGCTAGGAAAGTGGGTTCATTCAATGGCTTTTCTGTCACTGAATGAACTGAGTTATAAGACTGTCAATAGCGTTGACCGTAGCTAGGTGCACACTCATGAAAAATACGTGTTCCTTTGACAGGACTGCACCGTTTCACGCGCCAGTTGGCTGAACTGTGTTGTCACACGGCAAGCAGTGTTCCTTCTCTACCGGTGAAACTACCCTTTATTGGCGACTTCTTCCTTATGGGAGCTTTTGACGAGCCAGAGCTTGCCTGTTTGCCTATTGATAATACGCACGTAAGTTATCAGGATCCAAATATGTTAGAATACATCTTCATCGATCTACAGGCTATTTCAACTGGTTGATATTTGTCATCAGCTTTTGCGCTACTGAAATGCATCAGCAGTACATAGGCGAATTCGATGAGCAGTTATGTCGAATCTATGCTTAGTTTTGATCATCAATTCATTAACAACTGAAATTACTTTCTTTTACAGGTCGAAAAATACGTTATTCTGCTGTTTTCTGCAGTGGATCCTCACATTCACAGCTTATGCCACTATTTGCCGCTTGAATGGCTCAAAACCCGCCGAAGCTGGCCTCCTGGTGACTACCTTCTGCCCATTGGAAAACGCGGTCAACCCATTCACGCTCTCAGTGTGAACGATTCTGACCTCTCAACTCCGATGCCTAAATTTGCCTGTCCCGCTGGCTTTCATCGTATCCTTCACGAATACTCCACTCACGAGGAGGAATTTGATACAGAAAGTGGTGCAGAATCGGTTTCGGGCTCCACGGTGATGCTGCACTTCTGCCAGCATAATCACTTCAGTAATGAATCAGCTAATGGAACAGTTGTCTCCTGGCCTAAGGGCGACTACTGTGTCATTGTGAATGGTGCAATCTGTCCACCTGAAATGCGTGAGTTTTTAAGTGAAAAGCGTTTTATTTCTCCTTTGCTCTAAAAGTTGGGTCGAGAGGAATGGTTAAGAGGAAGATATGTATTGCTGCCAGTGGAATGCAAGGAGAAGTAGACCACCACTTGGTTGCTGTTGATCAAGACGACAGGCAGTAGCGGCAGCGGATCCATGAAATAACGCGTAGCCAGGGAACACGGTTTGCGCATTTCAATGATATGGTTTCAGATAGGTCTGTCCGTTAAGACTTCCATCTCGCATCGGGTATTCATTTTGTTGACCACCCAAGATTGGACTACCGATACATGTACTGGAGGCAAGCCTTTTTGCGGTGAATAGGGTAGTTTAAATGGTTAGGGCAGTCTGAGTGCCAAGACAGTTTAGTAGAGTTGACTGATTCGCTGAGATGAGGAGGACCTTCTGTTGGCACTTGACTGGAATGCTATGATCCGTGTAAAAGCAGTCGAAACTCGGATCGACCGGTATTTCTTCATCTGTGATGAAGTGAGACGCCTCGTTCTACAACGGTTTACCCATACTTCTAAGACTCCGGTACCGAAGGCCCTTTCTAGGTGCTGGGCAAGCGCTGAGACAAGTGAGTGCGCCAGGAAATAGTGGGGAATCATGACATTATTTCTCACCTCTCCTAAGCTGTTCTCACTCTATTCAAGTTTTGGTTTGTCTTGATCGTTCTTGTCTATTTGCGTCGCCTGATCTACTTATTTCTTCTAGTAGTATGTTCACTCCTCTCATTTTAGACGCATCTAACGAGCTGGTAATGCGAATACCGCGCAGCTACTTGCGCGCAATTCACAACGCCACCGACTATGGCGACATTATTGAGGGACAGTCAGTCGAAATGTCCAGTAACTCGCGCTCGGTCACCTACTACTCAGTTTGCTGTCGAGAGGACAAACAGCTTTTGGTTGATTTACCCGGCTTTTCTGGGGGCATGTATCTACCCGCTGGATCCAGCCTATGCTCCAGTATCCCTGGCACCTTTATCGAACATGAACAGGTGTGCAAGTGTGATGCTACTTAAATGCTATCAGCATCCACTGGCTGAGTAGTCTTATGGGAACTAAGGCTTGTTTTGGTGCGGCACTTCTTAAGTAGCCCTGGAACATACACATTTTGAGCCCTGTGATGAAGGTGAAAGATAAATGACTTAACTGAAGGTTGAACTTTGCCTCTTTGCGATTGTGATTTCTGCTACGCTTTTCATGAGCATGTGGGGTGTGGTGCTACCTGAATGCTACAGTTTGGAGGCTTCTAGAGCATAAAGCAAATCGTTCTGGTCTGTAGAAGTCCAACATTATCACTTGCGTGCAGACAGAAAGGGGTTTTGGTACCGGGGCATTACATTTTATTTGTTTGGCTTTAAAAAAGGTATTTCGTGGCAAAATTGCGTGTGAAGCAATTGGGTGGAGAAGTCAGCCACCGTCTTGGGTTTACGAGTGGAGGACCGGGGGGTTGAAGTCACTGCGATGATTTTAAGAAAATGGCATCTCTATCTTTGAGAGCGATTTATATGGGATTACTGAAGCAAACTTCATTTAGATCCTGTGTGATAGCTGCTTCTGCCTAAATGCTATAAGTTGCTAATCATGCCTTTAAATTTGTAAATCAGATAACGACGTATCTGGATCCCACTCTATTGGATCCTTACGTAGTTGAGGGAGGTGATGACGAGGAAAGCAGCAAAAGACGACAACGGCAGCGTCAGCGGTGGATGCCACCACCCTTCGAAGAGCCAGGAGTAATGACATTGTGCTACTACCACCAAATGCAGAAGATCTTAACCTCGAATTCCTCCACCGAAGACGGTGACATGCTGCATGAATTGCTTGAACCGGGAAGCACTGCGCTCTCGTTGTGGTTGGCCGGTGAGTAGTGGTTTGGCTCGCTTTATTTGGGTTAGTAATGGAAGAGATTTCGCTCCAGCGTCTCAAGTCGTAAATGCACACCCAGACATCTAAAATTGAGTAGTTTAGGTCTGGAGGTCAGAACGATCCGGACTGTTCTAAAATTCCTGCTACCTGAACCGTAATTTCAGCTCAGTTTACGGGCATCAGCATCTCGAGCTACATGTTTTATACGTTCTTTTAACGAAACCATTGGCAACACGTTTATTATTTTATCATCTGTGTGGCTTATTTGATCACCCCCGTCAAATTACTAGGCGAATGTGGATGTGCCGAGAACGCCATTTGTCGACCATTCAAACGGTTCTCGTGCAAATGTAAGAAGGGTTACTTTGGTGACGGCGTTCGCGTCTGTCGACAGATCACTCCTCTCACCGGTCCTTGCGCCAACCTCTGCCATGTGCATGCTGAGTGCAAGACACGCAGGAAGCACTCCTTCATTAGCAGAACCGTGAGTTGAGAATCTAAACTACTTATTTGCTCGCCTATATTCCCTCCGTAATGCTAAAATGCGGGTCCTTTGCCACCGATGCGAAACTCCAAAAGCCCCTTGAAGTTAAAAAGGTTTGAGATGCTCTGGGTTCAGTCAGACGATTCGGTCCCCAAGCTAAAACACGCCTTGAACAGGCAGTAAAACAAACTTTGAATTGTAGTAACATGCATCTATTTGAAGCGATATGGGTTCTTAGAATGTGGTCAACTACAAATTCTCAACTGCTCGATTACAGGATTGTCTCACTGAGCAAACTTTACATGAACGAAAGAATTCGCGTTTATTTAGCATAGCATTAACAAATTGAGTATTTCGTCCTTTTTCCTAACCAAACTTTTTTTAGAAGGAGGAAACGGCATGCGTCTGTAAACCGGGCTTCGTTGGAGACGGCTTCAGCTGCCTTCCTCAGTGCAGTGCACACACCTGTCAACCCTTCAGTCGATGCAAAATTAGGAAAGGAGGTACGTCCTGATTGTCACCTTGATCATGTGATTCAATGCTTGCCACAGAGCCTGGGGTCTTTCCTATCGAAAAGACGTACATTAATAAGTTGCATGTCTGCAGGTAGAGAGGAGGGACATAAGTACGGAATGTGGGATGAATATTGCTTTTATTTGCTATGCAATCATCACATTTAATTTGTTCGTGATACACAGACTATTAACCCTAACAACGCCACAAAGTGACCCAACTGAAGCTACAAGAGCTGCTAGCTTGGCTAGAGTTAAATGGAACTCTCATTGAGGATATTGCGTTGGTATTTTTCGGACTAGCCTAAATTCGAAAGTTTTTTTTTAATAAAAATGAGTTAATTATAACCCATTATAATTATCTGATTTACCATAGTCCTCAATTAAATCTTTAAAAGGCCACCAAAGACAAAGATAATCACCTAGTGCTTGTAATCTTCCTTCTCGTCGTAGAAAGCTTTAATATTATTGCATAGGAAGACTGAAAGGCTAAGTATCGCCCCAAGACTACGCAAAAAAGCCCGAACTCAAAACCACTTGATTAAATTTACGGATAGAGAATGTGATGAATTATCATTGGTTAAGTTTTTTTCTAGGCCCTGCGAGTAAACTGTTTTTGTTGCCACCGAATGATCTTTTACAGCTAGAAAAATCATGAAGCCAATTTTAGAAAACTGAAGCAATAATCAGCTGCTCGTAACTTATTGAACCAGCGAGGGGGGCGATTCGTTTTTGCTCGTACCTACTTAGGAGTGTCACCTGGTTAATTTAAACAAATCACGCTTGGAATGACTTCTTGTAAATTGACATTTATTTTATTTAAATAGAGCCTTTTTTGTCTACAAATTAGCGTCACATTAAACTTGATTTAAAAGTCAATTTTTTTGCAATATTAACAAGTGGAAGGACACGATGTGTTATATTTGATAAAGAAAATGCCATATGAAGTGTTTTAACGAAACTACCACCAATTGTTCCTAGCTCACCACCGATAAACGAAATTGACAGTAAGATTTATTAGGACATTTTCTTTTCTTTTTATAGTTCCCACTTGTGTTTGTGTCCCCGGAACAATTGAAGATGGCGAGAAGTGTCACTTTGACATCTACTCGAGTCTTCAAGCAGAGAAGGACCTGCCACAGTACATGTTACAGCACCTTAGCTGTTTCAGTGATCCTGTCTTCAAATCTCTGGTTTTGCAACAACCAAAGAGGTTCTTCATTCTCTTTGCACCACCACAGGTATGTGATTCACTTTATTCATTTCCACCTGTCCGGTCTGCTTCTAGGGCGCTTTTTTCGCAGTTCAGCCATGTTTAGAAGATCTCTCCTTACTCTTGGTTCGTTCCAAATAAGTGGTGGTATGCTTTTGCAGTAGTTTTAAATGCACTATTAAGCACACGAGTCTGGGCATAGCCTAATATTAATGGAAGGTCGAGAGTCATCCTCCTTTTTTAATGAAATGAAAGGGAAAAAGAGGTGGCTAAGACTAGTTCTCAGTGTTTCTTCTCCGAGTTGGATCTACATTCCTCAATGAGCACTGCTGGAGAGTGCTAAACCTAAATAAATCAATCCACCGCTTAACCCTTTCTTGCTTGTAATTGCCACGATTGTCTTTTTGATTCTTTTTTTTCCGTGCAGCTGCTGAAAACATGCGACGAAATCTCCTCCCATATTGTTATGCTGAATAGTGAAGGAGAATACCGCAACTTCCTCGAAGCACCGATCTCTCACCTCACCAGTCTCAACGGAAGCCTTATTACGGTTAACACTACGGTAAGTGATCAGAAAGTAACGGGAGTAAGTGAGGCTGATCTTTGTAGTACTGTCTAGCGAGGCTATGGAAAAGTTCCTTGAGTTGGGAGACTACAATCATTAGTGATGGTCCATGTGGAAGAGCAGAAGGGTTAATTTGGATTAATAGGCCGTCCCAAAGATGTCAGCTCACTGCTGTTCTGCATTCCTCTATGGTGCCCTGCACTATCTTACTGCTTTCCGGAATCGCCATATCATCAATTGTAGGTGGGTTGACCTCGGAGAAAACGTGGATCTTATCCAATTTTCGGCTGGCTTAAGTTAACTAGGCTGTGCGGATCTGGTGATGAAGGTCCAAGTGGGAATGCATTAAGTTCAGCCCAGTCCTCTCTCCACAGCCATAAAGAATTAAAGTTAAAGAATAGTGCGCCAGGGCTGGTTAGAAGATGCTGCCTCATTGCGAACCCTCAAATCTTCTCCGTTTTCGCTGCCATCTGCAAGTTAGGGACGACATTTAGGAATTAAAGGTAGGGAAGAAACAGATGTGGATTGAAAGTAGAATGGAGGAAAAGGCTAGCTTAATCGGCAATTCATATGCCCTGTTTTTTAATAGATGGTATAACCTATAGATTGCCTCCATTATCTTTCTACCTAGGAGGTATTCCGTGTGAACGACGCGGAGGTTCGTGAGAAACCTATTCTCTTCACGAATGGCCGAATATACTATACCAGTGCATCCTTGAAGTACATTCCAGTAAGTTGAAAGACGAATTTGGGTCCACAACTTTTCCAAAACGGAAAGCATTCCATTTTTTGCCGTGTAGAGGCTGTAGAAGTTTACCACCTGAGGAGAACTTGTTTGGTTTAACCGACATGATTATTCTTCCAGGCACCGCATCCGACGGTGGTCAGCACAACAGCAATCGTGGTGTCACTTCTCATAATCCTCCTGATTCTGCTTATCGTTGGATTTTTCGTCCTCCGACATCGCAGACCAGAACTCGTCATATTCAATCTTCGGCGACCAGTAGGCGAAAAATCTACCTACTTACACCATTTCAGTAGCATTAATATTTACGAATGAATCTTTTTTCAGCGCTTTCGTCCAATGGTGGAGAGACCGCAGGCAAGTTGGCGAGGTTCAAAAGGTGTCCTACTGGCCTCCGATGATGCCGAGGAGTGAGCAGCAAAATCACCCGTTTGCTTTCATTTCACGAGCACGAAAACAATTACTATTTTCCATTTTCATATGAAAGTGGACGCCTTTCTTGATTGCGTTGTGCAGTGCTCTTTTCAATTACCTGTTCCATACTATCATTCCATGCATAGAGGCAAGTACTTGCCCCCATATCTAGTGTTGTCTTCGACGCAAAAGCGGGTGGAAAAGATTTGGCCATTTGTTCTGGGTGGTGGGTGGTCACTCCAAATTGCGAGTCGGCATTCTTATTCCCACTTTTGCACTTCAGTTGTACCTTCTCGCTAGGGTAATGATCACCTCTTGGCGAAATGCGACCCAAGGGATTGTGAAGCTCGAGGCAGTGTTCTGTATCTCCTAATCTCCCTCCTCTCTCCTTAGTCTTCTATTTTCCTCTGTTGATTTCCAGCAGAAAAAAGGCGAATTCGAGGCCAAAGAGATCGTTTAAAATACCAAAAAGACATGCATTCCTCCTCAAAACGACTACAGTCATACCATTAGTAGCAGTGCTGAAGGTTTTTAACTTATTCACAAATGCGTAAAACAAAGGGTTTCGCTCTCTCTGTCCCAACCTCTGGGATGTCAATTTAATCACATATTTTCCCCCTGTTACTTCGTGTCGCTCATTTCGCGTTCCTACAAAGGGAAAGAAGGAGAATGTTGGAGATTGAAAAAGAGAAAGGCTGGAGGCTGAAGGAGAGACAGCCTACAGTTCAAGGGTGATTTGGTTGTCATCGTCGTTGCCAAGTGAGGGGTTGAATTGGATGTCAAAGGGATTTTCATCATTTTCAGTGAATTTGTTGAGTCCATTTTGCCACGAACTCACCGGAGTGCCGTGCAAACTCTTACTGACGCGTTGTTTGGGATCCTTTAGAGCCTTTATTTGCGCGTTCAGGGAGTGCAGACGGAAGTGTAGTCGCGCCTCCAGGCTGTACTTGGTGTAGTTCCTAGTTCCGATCCCAAAAGGAACCGGTTTAGAAAGGGCATTTTCAATCAATGTCTACAGGTATGAGGACGTACCATGCCTTATCAAGGTGTGACTTTGCCTCGTCAATTTCCCCCTCTTCCAGGGCGAGTTGACAGAGCTCAACCTCACTGAAGGGCAGCAGGTACTTGTCCAGACGTATTGACTTCTCACTAGAGAGAAGAAATAAAATCAAGGGAAGAAGAATTGACTCGTGTACGCTTTTCCCCTTTCTCCTAATTTACAAGCTTACTTCATTAGGACTTCCGTGAAGCACATCTTCGCTTGGAAGCGCTTTCGCAAGCACCGAAGACACACGCCCTTGAGGAGAGTGGCCAAACAAAAGTCATCTGCGTAGTTGGTGACGCTCTCTACAAAAAAAACGATGCACCAAAAAAGTTCCTCTTTTCCATTCTTCGGGCAAACTTATCAAGCTAAGGAGTCAAAAATTTACTTTGGTTGTCAACAAGGCTGTGAATCTTGGATTCTATTATGAGGAGGAATTTATTCACCAGATCTCGGTTGTCATTGATGAGTTTGAAACCACTCCAAAGGTACATTATTTCCTAAAATAAAAAAGTAAACATCTCTTTTAGTGAGAAAAGAAAGTAACTCCTGCGCTGGAGGGGCGCTGATATCGTTATAAGTAGGTGGCACCCCATTTTTGACAGCTTAGAGGCGATGATAGAAGCCCCCAGGATTTGGCGCTTAGCAACCGCGGATACCTATTTTTACCTAAGTAAGGGCAGTTGTGCGTCTTGTGGTGGTAATGGTGGTTGCGCAGCTCCTCACAACTATCCCCGATTTCGTAAGAATGGATTAAAGATCCTGCCCAAATCGCAAACCTTAGCTTTTTATTAGAAGTAAGTTCACTGACTCTGGTTTGACGTAAATTTCGCTGCGTAGGGTATCAGCCACGCAATTCACTTACAAGACCGGGTAGAGTTAGTCTCTTGCCTTGTTCAAAGAACCTCAATGCCTTCTTCATGGCGAATTTTTCAATGGGAAGGGACTTTCCTGCTATTCGTTGGATCATTTGGGGCACATTCCTGAAAGGAAGTAAAATACATCAAAAGTTTTTCACAATAAGGTTCTCTTGTACTGCCGATAAACTACTTGACCTTAAAGTGAATTATTTTTGGTCTTTTAGAGACTCTTAAAATAATATCGAGATTTGTCGAGCCACGAGCTAAGAGATATAACAGTTTTTTGGACTGCTGTGGTACTCGGAAAATGAGAAATTGTCTGATGTCGGACTCTGCGTGCTGCAGCACGTCTAAATACCATCCTGCACATCCCGCGGAGTAGCTGTAAGAAGAGAGCGGACCGCGGATGCCTCGGTCAACCAGGATAAAGCCTATTCAGAGAGGTGCTCATACCCGGAAATTCCATTTCGACTACATCCAATGACACAATCAAGCGACTCGAGCTTTTCATTTTTCTAGCATGCAGAATCAGGATTTAAATTTACTCAAGCAGATCCTCCACATTTTTCGCCAAAACCCCACCGTCAGCATCGTCTTTTGGGTCGCAGATAATTGGTGCGGGGGTGGAGACCTTGCGAGGGGTTTTCATTTGACAAACTGCAGCTCTGCGTTCCTCATCAAGGAATTGGATAATGAAAACTGCCTGGAGGTAGCGATATGTCGCATTGCTCCACTTGCTCTCACAGGCCAACCTCTCCGCATACTTCATTGCATCCATCCACTCGCCTTGGACACTTCATAGGAATGTCAGAAATGGCCAATATTCAGCCTCTTTAACTGGCCTGCAATACGCATTCACTAACTAGTGGAAAAAGGCATCAACTCACCAATGGCACCACATCATCTCCCAGTAGCAAATGTGGTAGAAGTTTTGAAAATCTGTTTGGCAGGATATGGACTTGAAAAAATAGTCTTTGGCCTAAACAATGACAAAAATGTGCAGGATTAAAATTAACAATTGCAAGTGGTCAGCTAGGAGTAGATAATACCTCTTGAAAATTGCCACTGAGGGCGGCCAAGCGGCCACGCAGGAAGATGAAGAAAGCACTGTTTGGAGACTTCTTCATCCAGATTGGGAGCAAGCCACGAGCGTCTGCTAATGCAACACTCTCGTCTCCGACTGAAATGGAAAACAAGGAGACACGTGGTTAAAATTTATTACTTTTTGCCCCTTACGCACTGGCAAAGCACGAGCAATTGCTCCGATACCACAAAAAATATGAGAACGTGGTTAATATGTTAGAAATGTGGGAAGACGTTCATAAGAAAAATCAGTGTGTTTTTATCAAATTTTATGAAACAGTTAGACTTAAACTTGTCAATCATCAGAACAAAAGGAAAGGGGTTATTACTAATCAGAATTTGAGAAGGTTTTATTACAGTGACTGTAGTACTTTGTTTGTTAGAACTGCCGGTTTCTGTCCAGGTCACGGGGGTGGCCGCACTGCCCTAACTGCGTGGGCTGGCCTCCGGGCCATGCCAGCAGCCTATTTCCTTCTGTTCGGTGAATATATGTATTCTACCCTGCCACTTTGCCTTCTTTTGCCTTAAGGGAGCCTCGGGACGCTACAGTGACATTTACAAATTCGGTCTCAATAAACGGATATAATGTTTATGATCAAGATGCAAAATCACAAGAGAGAATTCGCCTCCGATATTTTAATCAACTAGTTTAGCTGCACAATACAATTTTAGACTGAGTTAATAAAAGAGCGAGATTTCAAGCATTCATTGTCAAAAACATACAGTGGTGCATATTCGTTTTGCCACTATAAAGTTTTATAAGCATTAGGAACCCGTATCGCATATTTACCGCACTAATTGCCCTCCGATTTGTCCTTGAGGACTTTTTGAATCTGCAACATTTACCTCAGAGAGGTTGCCAGTGGCATTACTGAGTTTTGCAAACGAAAATCATAATGTATGCCTCGCAAGTTATTACCAAGAAGTTTTCCTAGCCTATCTTAAAGCCGAACCTATCAAATTAGCAATTACGGTAATCATGCATCAAACATGCAGTGGGTAAGCGCGCACTTTCTCTCAAGAAGTAATTAATGGATAAGGTGTTTTTTTGGGATAAGATGCATTGTGCAGCGGTCGATCATTTGATCACAATCTGTTTAACTCTACCTCTCGATGTGCCCCACGACAGCACTTAATCCTTGTGCTTAAAAACTTGGCGCGACTGCAATTTACCTAGCTGGCCCGAATAAATTTGAAAATTAAGAAGCGTGCCGTCTCGAATTACATTAAACGGGTTCAAAGTGAGAAAATAAAGTCTTCAACGCTTCGGTTCAGTGTGTGCCACACTTAGACAAATAATAATGAAGACCTAGGTTGTGTATACTTTCGTAAAAGAAATCAAAGGCTCCTAGCTCTGTCTAGGTTAAGTTCTTTGCTCCACTATGGATCAGTATGGAATATTTTCGAAACTTTTTGGGATGTCTGCCATAGTTTAATGTTTGGATTTTTCCTTTCTAGCAAAAAGCAAATTAGGTCTAAACGTATTGCGTATTTGAGTGTTCAAAATGTTTCAAAAAATAGTTCACATTGATGACTTGGAATTAATGAGCAGGCGACTTTTTTACAAAATTAAGTCTACATATCTGATTCCGCAGTCTTAATAGGTGTGTAGACGAAGCGGAGCGTGTTTATAAGACAAGATTTGATTGAAAAACCAAAATTAGTCGAAGCAGATTAAGGAGAGTGACAAAATGTGATTGAGAGGAAGACAGTTTCAAAGCTGTGAAAAAGGCAGAAATTTGCAGCACTCACTTGCATCACATGCAGTATCACCTGTGAATGTAGCGTGGATGAATGAATTTGTGTATTTTAGTTGTAGTGGTAAACAAAAGCCTTTCTTGTTGCTTTCCATGTGATTTTCCTGTGTTAATTAACAAACTTACGGGAGACAAAACATATAATCACCGAGAGGTACAGCAGCAATCTTCCAAAAGTGCAATTCTTTATCAGCGATTGCGACTCACATGAATGACATCTGCTTAGTCCAACTAGGGGCAAATTTTCAAATCTACGCTGTTTGTTTAAACAGCCCGATTCAAGAGGTAGCCTTGGAGGGTCGCCTACCCTCCAAATCTGATTGGTTGATAATGAGGTAGAGACCTAATGTAGCCTGGTCGCCACTTCGATGCTGCTGATCCACTCAACTCCAGCTTATTTTAAGTCAATTCTATGCAGAATTATAGCATGACCTTTTTGGTAGATAAATAGTGACGTTATGCGCCTCTGACCCATAGTGTGTGTGCGAGAACCTCATCACTCCTTGGCTGGCCTATAAACGAATTACACTACTCATCTTTGAGTGTGATTGGCTATTTGCAAGGCTATGAGAGATAGCAAAGGGATGAGGAAAAATAACTCTATTTTGTTTAATGCACAAAGGAGCCAAATTTTCCAATGGAAAGATGAAAGCTTACCGGTCATCTGTGTAGCATATAGATCATATACAAGGATTATTAGTGCACAGAGCGAGTCGCGAACGCCGTGCTCAATCTTACTGCCCTCTTGCAGAAGCTGAAGACCCACTTCCTAGAAGAAAGAAGAGTCAGAGAACGGGAAAAAATATTTAGAGCTCAGATTGATTGACTCCTATAACTTAAAATTGCTAACTTGTTTGCTCTCAGCGTCACAAACATGTGACACCTACTTCATCTCGTCGTCCCCGTTTTTTGCATCCAATCAAAAAAAGTTAATCAAGTTTAAGTAGTAAAAGCAGTAGAAATGCCACATTGGAGCAATGAAGTGCCCATTTGTCGGAGGGGACTGATTTTCCTTTGGAAGAGATTCTGGTGTCTATTGTACTAACCGCCAATCCTAGCCAGGATTCATTTGCCTTTTATGCCAAGATTTTAAGTAAATTGACTCAATGTGTGGGAGAGTTTACCTTTTTCCCAGAAAATCCAACTATTTCCAACAGAGAAAGGACCTTAGAGGGAAGCAAGGAGAGGAGCTGAAATAAAAAGGGAAAAAATTTCTCATCTTCACTACAGGTTTGAGGTGGCAGAACCTCATTATTTTTCCTCCTGGCGTTCGTAACTTACTTTAACTTAATTCAGAAAATGCACAAGGAACTTTTTTATTTCCAACTTATTTGGTCCATTGTCTACTAATGTGATTAGTGATGACTTGGAAAGACAGGTTAGTCATTAAAAATCCCTAGTTTTGGAAATAAACTTGACAGAGTAAGGAGGAATTTAAGGAGGAAAATAGTCCCTAATGAAGGTAAAAAAGACAGAAAGGGACAAGTTATATGTCAGATGACAGGTGGTAAAGACTAACCAAATTGAAAGCTCCAACCCCCATTAGAACACCGCATTCAAAGGATGCACGTGTGGGTCGCCGCTCCCAGTCCTTGTTCTTGTAGATCTTCCAACAGGTCCTAAAAAGCAAGACATTTGTTTTTCCAACTCTTTCTGACACCTTCAGGTGGATGAATGGGGGGGGGGGGAGATATCCAAACGCTTCAGTCAAGCCTGCACCACAGCCGCCTAATGTCTTGGAACACCTTGAATATGGCCTAAAGTGCAGTCACACAGGCAGAGAGCAAGCACTGCCTTCTGGGAG
This sequence comes from Taenia hydatigena, assembly GCA_036345935.2. Taxonomy (NCBI): domain Eukaryota; kingdom Metazoa; phylum Platyhelminthes; class Cestoda; order Cyclophyllidea; family Taeniidae; genus Taenia; species Taenia hydatigena. Next base: position 122,536 of record JADWOT020001117.1, read on the forward strand.
TGAAGTAGTGCGTGTCTTAGAGGCGTGGTTGTGTGAGCAGATGGTTTTAGAGCCGACAAATTGGTGATGTGTTCGTTTCTTGCCGCACGAGACTTTCAATCAGCACTCTGGATGGCGTCACAGCTCTTTCAAAGTTGACAAGGAATGACAGCTTCAAAAACCATCTCAGTCATCCATTTTTTGAGCCAATATTGGTTGACAGCTAAAGTAGAGCCGCTTTGTTAGACTCTCACACCGGATGGACACAGAGCCGACTACTTCAACGTGACACAACACGTCTTCCGCCCACCCCCGTCCTTGAGACAGCGCCTTCTTCAGGCCGTCCACATCCATGACTGGAGTGCCACGTCACCCCCCAATTTTCATTTTTTTTCACTGGACAAGTCTCAACCGAACGCAAAAGAGGAAAAGCAAACTTACTTGTAGCATTTGTAGCATTCTCGTAGTTTGATGGAGCTCTTGATGAGGGTCACAAGTTTCTCGTCCTGCAACACAGCCAGAAACACCCATTGGAGGAGGCTCTCGGCGTAGCAGAGTTCAGCATGCGCTTCGTCTGTTAATGCAAGACATCAACGGTGATAAAATTCACTATTTAGTTTATTTTAGAATACTTCCAGAGTTTACACAAGAAGCTAAACAGAAGAGCTGTTTGAAGAAGGCATGAGAGAGGGTAAATGACTGCCAGATTGACTTCACATTTCTTGCCAATTACGTTGCGCCATGTGGCACAAACAACAAGTGCTTTCAGATGTGTAGAATTTGTAACATTTGAAAGCACTACTGCGGGATTCAACTTTACTCTGTCCTACTTCAAGGTGCCAAAACGTGGAGTCAATAATCAGAGTCACCGTTGTAAGGCAGACAAATGGATGAGTGGATGGATAGGTGGGAGAACGGATGGATGAGTACAAAATGAACACCGTATGGATGAATCTATAGATACTAGATGGATGGATGGACGGTTGTATGAGTGGAGGCAGAGATACTAGATGGATGGGTGCATACAGGATGGTCGGATGAATGGATGGAAAGATAGATGGATGGGTGGATGACTAGATGGGTGGAGGGAGCGATACTGGATGGTCGGATGGATACGTAGGTGGATAAAATACCAGATGGATGGATGAGTGGAAGGATAGCTACTAGATGGATGGCTATGGAATAAACGGATGGATACGAGGTTGATGGATAAAATACCAGATGGATGGATGGATGGATAAATGGATGGATGGATGGATGGATGGATGGATGGGTGGATGGATAGATGGATGGATGGATGGATGGATGGATAGATGGATGGATGGATGGATGGATGGATGGATGGATGGATGGATGGATGGATGGATGGATGGATGGATGGATGGATGGATGGATGGGAGGAGGTATCGATACTAGATGTATGGATACTGGATAGATGGATGAATAGATGATTAGTTGGATGGATAAGTGAGTCAGGAGATGGATGAATGGATAGATGGTTAGATGGATGGAGGGGTTCAAAAAGGTTGGATATGCGATAAATGGACACGAGATTGATGAACAGACAGGTGGATAGATAGAGATCAGGATAGGTTGATAAACAAACCCTCTTACCATCCGTATAGGCTGCATAGAAGGCTGCTTTCGCCTTGTTTGTTGATTTGGCAAAGTTGTCAGCAAATTTACCCTTCCTTCGCTTCTTCAGACATGCCTTCACGGCGTATTTAATGTGATTTGTCGCCTCCTCCAGATCACTCTAAAGACAAAGGCAAGAAAACGCCTCCATGTTAATCCCTTTATGCATAAAACATTTTAATCTGCGCTAGAGTAAAGACAACTTAGTTAGCGGGCAGTCCTAAAGCCCTCTTCAACTCCCCACTGAGGTGTCTTGACAAGAGCAACAAGGAGCTTGAAATCCACATTTTGAGTAGATTTAAAAAACTCACACGCACAACTCACAATGACATCTGGTGGGCGTTGGTTCACTGCCTCATTCTCTTCAATCTCATGACGCTTGTTAGGTCTTAATTACGGCATGATTACCAACTACGAATCACGTCGCCTCTCTTCCTTAATGACGAGGCTTCTCAGGCTTGTCAGGTGATTCTGAGCCATGACTAACCACCACATTAGAGTGTAGAGGTGCTACAAAACCTCGCACCCCCCCCCCCCCACCCATCACCGTGACCTCCGCCTCTGTCCCCCCACAAACCGCAAAATGAACTTCTAATTGACTTATGCGCAGATGCGGATTTACGGGAAGATAGGGACGCATTAGTTAGGCATTAAATTTTACTCTTTCTCCTTGAAAAAGTTCTAATCAACTTAAAATGACTTTTTTTTAACTTTCACAGGACTAAATCCACTTCCTTGCGTGTGTGGCTCGGTGGAAGGCTATCGAGCACTCGGAGAGACGAAAGAAAGGAAGAAGGAGAGAAAGACAGAAAAACGTTCCACCAATCACACATAAATGTCTTCCTATGACG